>JARHVA010003277.1:1135000-1430000 GCA_037957365.1 Torreya grandis | reverse complement strand
AATGCTATGTGAATTAGAATCAACATAGACCATATTTAGATTCCTTTGGTCACTTCTAAAATGGAGAATACAAATATTTTTGCTCAATTTGATAATTCAACTATTTAAATTTATGTAAAAATTGAAAATGATGATGAACATGATAATCTAATGCAACTAAACATCAATATAATGAAACTACACATGAAAATTAAGATAATCTTGAGGGCTCCAATATAATTGATCCTAATGAGCTTAATAGAGTATACCCTGAGAAAGACAAAGAATTATCTAATCTATTCCAAGGACTTCACCAATATCCCAACCATGTGGATAAGGTTTTAAAAATTTTCTTAGCATTTTTTTTAGATTAATTTCTACTTATTTCTTAATTTGGAAGGAATTAATGAAACTAGTAATAGGGTGTGTAGAAAAATACCTAGTAAAAGTGCACATGTGATCTAGATGATGGTGAGAACTCCTCTTTGGCTCATAAATAATAACCTAAAGATAATAAAGACATTAATAAAATGGGTTATTAGATGAATGGCTGAGTAGACTTCCTAATGTGAGCTATATTCAAGAAGCATACACTTGCTAGGAGGCTGTCAATCCACTATTTATAATTAAAAAGTTGATATAAATGGAAAGAAAGGAAAGTTGAATTCAATAAATAAAAATTAAATGCATGTAATATGAGATGAAATTAAATTTATCTAAAAAAATTGATTAAATATAGAAAAATTGGTCAATACTCATGCTAAGATAATTGGGGTCAGGTTTAAAAAATATAAAAAGTCTCTATGAATAGGAAGGAACATAGAAAATAGGGTTTGGTTAGGGTCAAGGGAGTGAAAATAACTTGTGGTTATTTTTTTACATAGTGATCATTGATGGTTGGGTGAACCATCGATGGTCGAGCCAATTGTTGATAGTTGGGTAACCATCGACGGTTGAGGTTGGCCATCAATGATTGAGCTAACCATCGATAGTTACCTATGTGATTATGGAAATGATCAAAAAAAGGATTGTAGATTGGGTAATTGGACTAACAAAGGATTGGTATGGATTTAGGGGATGTAAAATAAGATTAAGATAGAAAATGATAAGGTAGGGAGGTTAGAAATGAAATAGATCAAAGAAAGCAAGCACACAATACATGTAACCTACTGGTAGAAGGTTGAAGTAATTTGGCTAGAGTGATAGTAATTTGGCCCTCAAAAGTGATTTCACTAGAAGTTTAGGTCTCTATTGATGATACTTACTTTATGAAGGGATATTGGATACCTATATGCAATATAATTTAGATACAAATTACTGGATTTTTGAATCCCTTTCTTCTCCTGCTTCTCTCCTTTTATAGGATGAAGTTACTAAATGTGCAAGAGGAAGTTACTAATTGGGGAGAGGAGAAAGTTACTACTTATGATGATTTAAATCTAGTTTACATCATGAAATATAAGTTCCTAAATATTCCATGTTTATCTCATAGAACTAGTAATACTTTAAAGTTTTAAAGAAGGCTTGGAGACCTGACCGTTGATGATTAGGCTAACCATCGATGGTTAGGTTGACCATCGGTGGTCAAGGTTCTAAAGGAAAATGGGTTAAAAAAGGAGTGAATTAAAAAGGTAAGTTATTAAATTAACAAATGGGATAGGTTTTACTAGCCTCAGAGTTGGGTAGGGGTTCTAGGTGTTTTGATATCTAAAACTATGTAGTTTTTAAATGTCTACATTTTGCCCCTTTTTATTATGTGGCTTCAGATTAACAAGATATAAAACAAAAATGAATAGGTTTTTGGTCATGGTCTAGTTTTCTTTAGTATGGTTAGAGGAATTCCCCCTCAAACTAGGAGTCAATAAGGTAAAAGCAAAATTAGGTCAGGGTTTGATAAATGATAAATGGGTAGTCACAAGGTGGGTGACATAAAATAGGTTGGGCATTTGAAATACAAACACACACACAAAATGCAACTAAGTATGATAACCAAGATCATATAGAGACTAAATTTTCTAATGTTGATAAAAATAAGGTCAAGTTCTAGGGAGACATAGGATAGTGTAACTAGTCCATAACGTTGGTCATAGTTGATTGGGTTATGCCTATCAAGTCATCTAGATAGGGTCAACATTATGTGTAAGTATTCAAGGTAAAAAGTGCTCCCACAAAATAACACAAATGGTCTGGTCATGAATGAGGTGGTGGTGTGAAGTTCAAAAATTCAACTTGGCAAGGTTAGTCAATGTAGTGAAAATGATCAAGGCAAGGTTGTTCTAAAATATGTGAATACTTGGGTAAAAAATGGCCAACATCGAGGTGGATGTGGTCAAACAGGTCAGTCAAAGAAGGGTAATCTCTAAAAGGTCAAGTGGTTGGTTTGAGGGAGATAAGGTAATATCATAAAATGGAAACAACTAGGTGGGGTGTTAAAAGATTAGAAAAATAATGTGGGACCCCAATTATTGATGGTTAGGGTTTTCCCCAGGGTCGAGTATTGATGGCCACCTTGACTGTCAATGGTCATGAAAACCCTAAAAATTTGGAAGATCAAAAGTGAATTGGTAATTCATTTTTACCATTTGAATTTTTGTCACTTTGCGCTCTAGGTCATTAGTGCATTTTGTCTTCTTGTGTTTGCCTACTGAGGTGGAGTTAATCGATTAGGTGATTATGTGTGTAGGTTTGACTTGAGTGGTGATTTGATGGAGGGTGGATGAGGATATGGCTAGGTGGTGGTATGAGGGATTTGACCATGAAAGTGATTGTAAAATGAGGTAAGCTTTGTCTTTAAATTGATATCATAGTTTAATTGGTTGTGTTTTATGTGCATTGTAGTTAGTGGTGAAAGATTTGGGTAAGGTTTTGAACTGGTTGGGGGGAAATGATGCCTTAGTTTAGGTTTTTTTTGATTTGGGGAAAATTAATGGGTGAAAGGGATACATGAAGGGTAGGTTGAGTAGATATTTAGATGGTAATAAGGTTAGGTAGAGGAATTATGGAGTTTAGGTGGTGTTATAGATGTTTTGAGAGGTCAAAGGTTTGAGTTGCATCACCAGTGGTCACACACAATGACCATTGACAATTCAACTCAACTACCAGTGGTTGAGTGCTGGGGGAAAGGGTCTCAAAGGGACCATTTATGGTTCAAGTAACCATAAATATTCATAGGAAAAGAGGGGATGTTTGAGTGTTAGATTTTGAAAACTTTGAAAAATAAAATGTTTGTAAGATGTAAATTATTTTGGTTGAAATGTTTATGGATTGAAAGTGTTTGCTAAAAACAAGAAAATGGAAAAATATTTAAATGTATTTTGAAAAATTGTGAAATGAGTGTGGGAAATTATTAAATGTTTTTTAATGGTAATACGTGTGAATATGTGTGATGTTGCTTGTAAAAGATGGAAAGTGTTAATAATGTTTGAAATGTATGAAAAAATAGGAAATGTTTGAAAGGGTTAAAAATATTGGTATGTGACATTGTGTAAAGTGTATATGAATGCTTGTTTGGTATGTTGGTGGTTAAAAGGTTGTAAAAGATGTTAAAGTGTGTAAATTATCAAAGATATGTAGATAGTGGAGGGAGGCATATGTCAAAATATTTAGATAGGATGAGGGGTTAGTGGGTAGAGGTTAGCGAATAGAAGTGAGTAGATGGTTAAGATGATGTGTGAGGGTTGGTATTTGATAGATGTATAGGTTTGTCTAAGAGGTTTGGATAGATGTAAGTAAGAGAGATGTAAGGGGTTTGGCTGTCAACTTAGTTAGGTTGTAATAGGTTGAGAAAGGTAGGTGTAGGGTAGTATTTAGTTAGATGTTGAATACTAAGTAGCCATTTCTAACATGATCATTATGTAGGCACGTGAGTGGATTCAGATGAGGGACCAAGTCCCTTATATTTTTGCCAAGGTTCAAGATGTGATGACCCTAGAGGAATGGAGACATATGGAGATAGTCAGACTAGGCATGATGATTCACTACCAATACCTACCATGAGATGAAAGTATGATTATGGCCCTCATCGAGAGATGGGACTCAACCACAAACACATTTTTGATGTCAATGGGGGAGATGATGATTCTCCTAGAGGATATTCAGTCTATATATGGCTACCCATTTTTGGGGAACCAATATACCATATAGAGAGTGAGGAGATTGATTATCTTATGAACTTGATATATGGGGTAGATCAAATACATGCTTAGTTTTACTCAGGTAGATTAAGCTATAGACCTTTTTACCAAAGGGATCTTGCATATAAATGCTTTCTCAAAATGATGATGATGGTCATGTCCTAATTTTTGATGCATAATCCTAGCAATGACTGATTCCCATACCTATTACTAGGGGTGCTGGTGGAGATGCTTCTAGGGAGGACTATGTTTAGATGAGCCCTATTGATATTAGTGCATATCTATAGAGATATCTGGGCCTTTAGATCATATAGGTGATATGGGATAAATGTTAGGTTTGTGCTCCACTGTTGGGCATACGAGCATATTAGAGTACTGAGGCCCATGGGGGTACCCTAGGATGGATTTAGCTAGGAGCCATTTCTAGTTGGTTTCACTAGATGGAGAGGTGACTATGCATTGATAGGTGCTGGTGGTGGTGGCCAAGACATTGAGTGGTTCAAGGATGCCTTGGAGGGGTTGGTAGTAGTTGATATAGTATGGAGGCCATATGTAGGTTGGCCTATGTGGCCTAGGTAAAAATACCACACATTATCCTTACAAAGTTGGTGCTAGATTTATGAGAGACAGGATGGGGAGATAGAGCTTATCCTATTTGAGTATGGAGATAGTTTGGACTTGTTTAGGGGATCTCACTAGATGTCCCTAGATATAGGAGGGAAGACAACAAGTTTTATTTCCTAGAGTCATAGCTACAACATGTCACTTTGAACTATAAGGAGCTATCAACTAGATCCACCATCAAAGATGTATGGGTTATGGATGGTTATGTGACATGGTACTAGGTTAGATACACATCAATTGATTTTGGATGGGGTGATGGGGGGAAGAAGCCCATGGATGTAGATCCTATGGGGGCACCAACATAGGATGGATAGGTGGTAGTGGCACTAATAGGGGAATAGGCCTATATTACTAGATTATAGGGATAGGAGGCCACTTTATAGGGTCAAATCATCACTTTACAAAGTCAAGTGGCCACCTTGATGGGAGAGCAATATCAGGCGAGGATATCTCTTGGGTTGGTGACATAGGAGAGATATTCACTAAGATAGAAGGTAGGAGTGACCATAGCAATAGTAGGAATACCACCTGACATAGTTATAAGGATATAGAACTTAGCCACCATTAAGGAGATGAGATATTATGAGCTGATAGTGCTGGCGTAGTTGCCATTGGATATGAGATATGGAGAGTATAGGGCTAAAATAGTAGGGAGTCCATTTATAGCTACTCTAAGATAGTGGGCCTTGACAATAGGGTATGTAGGGATATTAGGGGGGCCACCACTAGATGGTAGTGTAGGTGAAGATGGATCTAGTGGGAGTGGTGCCCTAGGGGATTGATATGTTTTGTTACAGTTGTATAAATTTTTGATAACAACTTGCGTGCCGATGGTACAAGATGTATATGAGAGAGAGATGTGATACATTATTTCATTTATTTCCTTATTAATGTATATGATGATTATATGTTGATTATGTTGATGACAGTGATGTTTATGATGACATTTGATTATATGGATAACATGATGATTATGTTCTATTGTTTATATATATTATGGATGTAGGATGACATGATGCTTACATTAATTATGTTTATATGTTTAAGATGTTATTAATATTTATAAGGTTTATGATTATGATGTAATTGATCTTTGTGAAATAGATGATGACATTAGTTTAGGCATGCATGATTCTAGATATAAGATGAGTGTATGATAGGTGTTGTTCATTTGATATATATGATATATATGAGGATATATTATTATGATTAGTGTTATATAGTGATGTTGTTGATGGAATTATGAGGGCATATATGATAGAATATGGTGATGGGATATAGTATAGATGCTACATCTATTTTATTTGGTAGATATGATGTGACTTATGGATAATGTTTATGTCATATTTGGTAAATGGTAGATGTCATGGTTTGATTTGTTGATAGGATGCGATTTATGGAAGGATTATGGATATGTGGATTATGGTTAGCTCATTAGTTTTTATATTTATGTTTGATGAGTGTTATAAGGTTTAGGAATAGTAAGATGCTCATGCCTCATTCCTTATATTTGTGAAATTGATAATATCTTTTGTCTCATGTTTTAACAGGTATGATGTATTAATGGGTATAGATTATGGATGAAGGAATTAGAATGTGTTTTGTAAGTAGATGTTTGAATTTAATGTGTTGATATTTTTAGGTGATGTGTTGTGTATATATTTGGGATGATGTGTTTGTTCATGATGATAGATAGGATGGTTTTGACTATTTATTTTAATGACATAGTTTATGATATGTTTGAAGTTTGGGTGCATAGATGGGATATGGCTCATAATGTTTTGATGTATATGGATTAGTGTTGTGATGATGATGATGTTTTGTGATATTAGGAGATAATGAAGAGACATAAGTATTATATAGGGAAAAAACTAAATATTGGAAAAAAATAAAGAATCATGAGACTCATTTATTCATGGACTAATATCATAAAAGGTAAGAGAGGCATGATGTGTTCATTGGAAAAATCCCAACAACAACGAAGATGGATTAGCTTAATGAAAATAAGCCTTTCAAATGCTTTGCATGAGCATGATTTGATCAAAAAATAAGGCAGTGGGATCACTTTGTGTCAAATAAGCTCATAGTCCCTATATTTTAGAGAGTTTAAGAAGGGACAGTAGGTAATAGGTAGACAGTTGAATGGAAAATGGGTAATATGGGAACCTGATGTGGGTTAGCTTGCCCCTTCTCTAGGTGACCAAAGAACCCTAATAAATAATTCCATGCATTAATATAATGTGTATACTAATCAATGTAGGAAGTCTATTAATGCTATATGAAAGAGCTGATTGTGGCCCTTTTGGGATAACTTGCTTTGATTTTGATATAGGGCCCCCTTTTATCATCTTTTGTTGTTTTAGATAAAATGGGTAAAGCTGATTGATGTGGGAAGCTTAAAATGATTAATTTGACAAATTTATCTTATCCATCCTTCAAGGAAGTGGTCTAAAGTTAGATTTTTATAGCTATCCTTCAAAGGAGCAGTCTATATGTATGCAATGTAGTTCTTGGACAACTGTCCTTCAAGGGAGCAATCTACAATGCTAGAGAAATGGACCTAAGTGATATTTGGGTATCCTAATTTGATTTTGAATGTTATTTTTAGACATGTACAAGTCTATTTAGGCTTATAGGTTTAAATTTATAGAGGCAAGACTTTTAACACAAAATGTCAATGATGGTAGATGAGGGAAAGTGGTTTGAGAGATAACTAATCATGGGATTCCATTTGATTATAGACAAAACATATCCATGAGAACCATGCCATAGGTAGAGACATGGTATCCATGCTTAAGATTAAGACATGACTATGATAGATAATCACATTGTCCTATGTTGTAATTAAATGTCCTTAAGAGGAATAGGGTGAAGGTATAAGGGGAGGAAAAATATATTAAACCAAGGGATGAGCTTAAGTTAGACACAAAGATGAGTTTAATCCTTGTTTTAAAAATAAAAAGGACATATATATGAAGCATTAAGAGGCTCAGGTTAGGATTTGCCTTTGAGATAAGAAAAATGATAAGCTCTTGATCCATACTTATGGGTTATGATGTAGGGTCCAAGCCAATTGAAAGAAAACTTGCCTTTTTTGCTTTTCTTCATATTAGTTACATGTTGTTTTTATTTAAGAATAAGGTCTCTAATATTAAATTTTTGCTCTCTCAAATGTTTACTATAAGCATTCTTGATTCATTCTTGATAGACATGAAGATGATTAAATTCTGTGAGGTGATGTTCATCAAGGAGTTCAAGACATGTGAGGTGTTCTTGATGATAATCACTTTTAGAAATGTTATGTAAAGATATGTGAAGAGAAGGAATCTGGACTTGGAGGGGCAAGACCACCTTTTCTCCAAAGATGAGAAAGAAAGGGGTGGCACCCTTAGAGGTTAAACTGTTAGTATGATAGACCCATAAAGTGAAAAGGAAATGCAGATGCTATTCCTGACCTGAAGCACTTACTACTTTGGTTAACATTTTGTTGAAAATTTTATTAAAGACTTCCACCTATCCATTTTATTGTGGATGATAGGGCGAGGAGAAGCTTAATTTGATGCCAAAAGTGTCACAAAGAGTTTGGACTTGCTTCATTTGGTGAAATATTTGGTTAAAATAATAATGGATTAGTGTCTTTGTGAAGAATGAGGATTGATTTCCCCAATAAGATCGAGACCCCATTGCAAGAAGGGCCTATAATATTTAGACATACAGAGGCCATGGGTTGGTGCATAATGTAAATTAGCATGCTATTGTCATTTGACATACTTATTTAAATAATCAGAACAATCTTGATTAAGAGTAGGCCAATAATATCTAAGGTGAAGGATATGTTTAGCGATGGCTAGGCCACTAAAATGTCCCCCATATATTTCATCATGTTTTTCCTTGATAGCATGGGAAACTTCATGAATATGTAGATAATGAAGAAGGAGGCCATAAAAGCCATGTTTGTAAATGATTCCCCCTAGTATGGTGTAACGAGAGGTAATCTGAATAAATGTTCTTCAAGTATTCCTTGAAAGGTTTGGAGGAACAATGTTGAAGTTAAGGTAGTTAAAAGTTTGGTTGTACCAAATGTTGGAAGGAGATGCTTCCACAGTATAAATAGTAGGAAGATAAAAACTAATATATGAGGGTATGATAAATTTATGGATGGTGATAAATAGTTTAGATTTAGTAGTTTGAGATGGGATTTGAGAATTAAGGGAAGCCATCGTGTTCATGAATTTGTTGGTAGATCAAGGAAATGGCTAGATAAGGTAATGATCAAATGATGCTAAGAATATGTCTATGAGATATTTTTATTTTAATAAGACATCATTTTTACATTGATAAGATCCATTGACCTAGTTGATCATAAGTTGTGAATCACCAAAGATACTGATTGTTTTGACTCTTAAATCTATAGTGGTTTGGAGACCTATGACCAGGGCTTTGTACTCAGCCACATTGTTGGTGCATTAAAAATCAAGTTTAAAGGAAAGGGTAAAAGGTTTACCATTAAGGGTAATGAGATTAACTCTAGTACCCCCACCATGTTGGTATTTGGAACCATAAAAAAACATGGTCATTTGGTAGGTGGGTTCTTCCTAGGAAAGAGCTACGATGGACTCATCGAGAAAAGCAAGAGGAAGTGGTTGATTGTCTAGTAGAGGAGCTTTGGATAATTGGTTAGAGATGAATTTCCATTTAATGGATTTTTTATAAAGAAACTCATGATAAAATTCAACTAGGATCATGAGCCATTTAGTCATCTACTAGTTTTGGTATGGTTTAGAGTACATGTACTTGAGTGGGTCAGTGTTAGTGATGACATTATTTTTATGATTAAGAAGGTAATGATGGATTTTGGAGGCCACAAAGACTAAGGTGAGGAAAAGTTTTTAGGATGAGTATATCGAGTCTCATATTATATAAGTGTGTAGCTAATGTATTAGATGCCTTGATCTTTATTTTGTTCATCATGATGAATGAGCATTACCCCTAAGGAATGGTCCATGGTAGATATATAAAGATAGAAGGGTTGGTCCTCTTTAGGAGGAATAAGAATGGGTGGAGAAAGAAGGTAATTATTAATTGAATCAAAGGCTTATTGAAAGTCCTTGGACAATTTAAAATAGGTTTATTTCTTGAGGAGATGGTGAAAAGGTTGACATTTGTTTGATAACTAAGAAATGAAGCAATGAATGAATTGGAGTTTTCTTTGTAGGCTATGTAGTTACTTAAGATTAGTAGGAGGAGGAATCTCCAAGATTTATCTAACTTTGGTAGGGTATATTTTGATTCCTTGAAGAGAGACGATAAAGCCAAGAAGCTTTCCAGATAAGACCCTAAAATTGTATTTTTTGGGATTGAACCTGACATGATAATGGATTAATCAATTAAATATGATTTCAAGAATAGCTAGGTCATCATTATAGTGCTTGGATTTACCAAAGACATCATCCACATAGTCCTCTATAATTTTATGGATGAGGTCATGAAAGATATAGGTCATGACACACTGATAGGTTACTCCAACATTATATAGATGAAAAGGCATGACCCTATAGCAAAAAGTCCCCCATGGGGTGAGAAAGGAAGTTTTATGATAAACATTGAGGGAAATTAAGATCTAATTATATCTTGAGAAACCATCCATGAGGGATAACATCTTATGTCCCATTGTAAGATCAACAAGTTGGTCGATGTTGGGCAAAGGGAAGTCATCCTTTGGGAAAGTGAGGTTAAGGTCATGAAAGTCAATGTAGAGGCAAAGTCCTCCTATGGGTTTGGTAATTTGAATGATGTTAGAAACCCATTGTGGATAATTAATGGGTTTGATGAAGTCAATGAATAAGAGACACTAAAGTTCTTCTTTGACTAGAAGGGTGATGTGAGGATGTATCCTATAAAGATTTTGCCACACTGGCTTAACCTCAAAATGGGTGACAATGTTGTGGAGGGAAATAAAAGGGTCAATTTTTGGTATGTCTTGATAGGACCAAGAAAATTCTATGCTATGATCACAAAGGAATGAAGGGTAATCTTTTTATTCCTTAGAATTTAATGATTGGTCAATTTTGATGATACAGGGGTTATCTTGAGTACCCAAGTTGACATCAGTAGTAGATTCATTTAGCATGGTTTGGTTCTCAGGAGGAAATGATTTATGAATAAAAGAATCTTTCACACCAAGGTAGGTGAAAATGGAATCATCATCCTGATGTTGGATAGTGTTGATGGTAGGATAATGTCACTCTATCAATTCAAGATTGATGAGAGGAAGGGTCATAGTTTAACCACCCTTTTGATAGGTCAAGGGGCCCAAATTAATGGTATTGATAAAAAAGTTAGATGGGATGATATCAAAGTCTTTAGTCTTTAGGGAAGGTGGGGTTCATGAGGATGGGACATCCTCTTTGATGGCAACAATGGGTTTTGGTGAGGTGGGTTCTTCTAGTGGTATGAACCCAAGGCCAAATAACTCATGAGGTTTTTGAGTTTTGATTATGGGTAACTCATGAGGTCCCTATTCATAAATGCTAAGACCAAACCCCTTCCAAGTACACCTATAAAAGTAAGCTTTGGAAAAAGTTGGTTTATTGAGATAAGAGAAGTCAGAGGTAAATGGTTAGATGGATGAGATAGTGGTAGAATCAAGGAGTGGCTGATCAATTCCCCCATAGGTGATTTTTTTTTATAGTTGGGGATCGCAAAAGGGACAATGGTTCTAATGTTGGGATCATAGGAAGGGTCATGCTTGAGGTTCCCATACTATTGTAGAGAAAGAAAATCATCCAAGGTTAAAAGATGATATTCCCCAAGGGAGAGGCATTGAAATGTGGATTCTAAGGGGTCCTCTATGGGAATCTAGGAAGAAGGGATAGATGAGCTAGTTGAAGCTTCATCACTATTGTGGATGAGAGTGTTGTTGGTTTTGGTTGGTAGTGAGGTGATGTTGTTATTAGTTGATGATGAGGTGGATGGAGGAATAAGAATGTCATTAGGCTAATATGTCATATTACAAGAGGCAAAAGGACTTGGGTTAGCTTTGATAGTAACAACTTGACCTTCATGTTCAAATTGACACATGCATGTAAGGTGAAATGGACACAAGTCATGGCATGGATGCAAGGTCATCTGAGTAAAAAATTATATTGTAACTCACCCTCTATAACATAAAATAGTTTAGGAATGGTGTGGGGTCTTGAGTGGATATAAAGGATAATTGTCCCCAAGGTTGTGGCCATATTATCATTGAAGGAACGAGGAACCACTATGATTTCTAACATGATGTTATTGGGTAGCTAAATTTGGTCATAAGCATGAGAGGAGATAATGTTGATGCTAGATCCTCCATCAATCATGACCCTTTTGATGTATGTTTGATTGATGTACATAGTAATAAAGAGGGGAGGATCAGAATCCTTAGGATGAACAAGAGGTATTTCAAAATCCTAAAAGGTGATAAAGGTAGAAATTTGGAGGGATCCAATAAAGGGTACAAGTGGTTGTGGGTCATCTATTTGAACCTCTATAGATTATAGAGCCTTTATCAGTGCCTGATGATGGTGGGGTAAGGTGTTGATTAGCTCATAAAGGCTCATCTTCACCAATGTATAGTGAAGTTGTTTCAACATGATAAGCTGGATAGAGTTAGAAGGGTTAGAAGGAGAGGCTCCCAAAATTGATACTTTGGGTTTTGGTGGTGGGATAGGTGAAGGTGTAGGTATCTAGGTTCGGTCAGAGGGCTAAGGGGTTAAAGGGTATGTCCATAGGATGGAAAATTTGGCTTTTACCTTATCCTTCTATTAGGCTCAAGATCAGGTAACCATATGAATAGTGTGGATGGGGTGATTTGCCAGGTTTGGTGGTTGCTTTGATTCCTCCTCCTCACTCTTGGGTGGGAGTAGGAGAGTAGGTAAATGTTGGGTAGGTTGAGTTAATGGTAGGATTGGTAATGGGGGTAAGAGAGGTTCATATGATAATAGATCATCCTCATCATATAGGGTTATGAATGAGTGATTGGAGAGCTTTATAGTTCTTTGTGTCATGTCTTGGTGCCCTATGATATGCACAAATCAAGTTATCATTAAACCAGGAGGGTTTGGTATTAGAAAGGTAGAATTATTTGATAGGTGGTAAGATAATGGAAGAAGTTTGCAATAGCCTTTGTAGGATGGTTGAATAAGATTTATTCAAAGGTATTAGAGGTGATGGGTTTATAGTTTTAGGGATGGGACCCTTTTTAGAAGCAATTTTTACCTTAGAAGTTGTAAGTGGTGAAATGGTTTTAGGTGGTGGTTGGGATTGCTTAGTTATGGTTGATTTTGGGGTAAATGATTTGAAAGTAGAAGATTTAGATGATGAGGGGTTAGATATATGTGGGAAAGTAGAGGTAGATAAGTTAATTAAGAATGATGGGGAACTAGATGGTTTAGTGGGTGCAGGTTTAGGTAAAGAAAAAAGGGATGGCTTACTAGAGGAAGAATAGGTAATTGGGATGGTAAAAGGATGGGGTCCTAAAATATAAGGTAAGTGGGAATGAAGTGGTATGGGTATATTTCAAGGTTGAGGTTTGGGAAACTCTACCTTCTTGATTATTTTGGTTAGGGGTTTCTTTGGTGGACTAGATGGTGTTAAATCCAACTTCAAAGAGGGGTGAGCATGGCTACGTGTGGGAATGATTCCTAGATTCTTGATAGGCTTGGTAAGAGAGGCATGAGGAGATTTGGAAATGTTAGAGGGAGGTGATTGGGATGGTTCACCTATGGTTTTGAAGTAAGAAGTATTGGATGAGAAGGTAAGAATGGGTTTAAGGGTGGATTTAAGTGAGGTTGAAGATTTAGACTTATTTTGGTAAGGGAGCCCTAGATGATGCCAAAAGGTGGATCTATAAAAGCTGGGTTGAGAAGTGAACTCAAGACTTTAGATTAGTCTAGAAAAGGGCTTATAGATGGGTTTGGTTCCTTGGTCATTGGTTTCAAAAATTAATCCCCAAGGTGGAGAAGAGGGAGTCGTTAATTTTATCCTTGTTCTTGATGGGAGGTTTCAAAATTTGTGGTTGGGTGGATAAGGTTACTATCTCTTGCTAGATGGTTTCCAAAGAGGGAATGGATGGTTCTATGATGGGGGAGGTAGGTATGGTGTCTATAAGTGAAGGAATGGACATGGTTTCTTCCTTTGTTTAGGTGTATAAATGAATAGAGTGTAGTTATACCACTTCAATAAGTGGAGTGGAATAATAAGAAATGGTTAAATCAAAGGTTTCCTCCTTTGGTGTTTCCATCAAAGGAGAGGTAGATAAAGTTAAGGTCTCATTAAGTGAAGAGAGAGAGGTGGTTGATTCCTATATTTGAGTATCCAAAGGTATGGAAGGTGAGTCCACTAATTTCATAAGTGAAATAGAGGAAGAAGTGGTTGAGGTAGTGGTCTCCCCAACAATGGGCTCACTAATAATAACATTAATTGTATGTGCCTCATGAGAGTGAGATGATTCTAGTTTTTTGGCATGGTGATGGGTAGAAGGAGCATGTTTGGGAAAAGGTTTGTGGAAGATGTCAAGGGATTGATTAGGAGGTGCATTGGGATTATCAAATCCAAGTTATCCATTGTTAATTAAGTTTTGGAAAAGATTTTTGAAGGTATTTCATCTATTGATGTCATGTCCAATAACTTGGTGAAAGGCATAATGGTCATTCTCATTATACCATTCAGGCATAGGGTGAGAAGCATCAAATTGTTGTGGTGGTTTAATAGGTGGAAGTTAGATGAGGTTAGCTTTGAGAATTTTTTCCAAAACTAAAGCATAAGACTCCCCTATGGGAGTGCATTTTTTTGGAGGAGCTCAATTTTGGTTTTGGTTTTGTTGGTAGGTAGGGTTGGAAGAATTAGTTTTATGGGGTTGGCTAATAGTTGGTGGTGGGGAAGTATTTAGGAAAACTAAGTTTGTATATTCTTTCACTTTAGATTGGTTAGTAGTTTTGGTGAAGGGAGGATCATTGGATTTGAAGCTAGAATTCTTGTTTTGTAGTTTTAATTTCCCTTCATCAATGGCTCAGTTTTCAAGTTTACGTGCCATGGTGAATGCCTCATCAAAAGTTATGAAAGTTTTAACTTGAAGAGTGGGGGAAATATGTTTGGCACAACCCTAAGATAAAAGAGCAATAAACTTGGGTTGGGGTGAGGAGAAATAAATTGAGTTGAAGAGACCTTTCCATCTTGCTATGAAATCAACAATTGATTCAAATTGCCTAATAGAATATAGGTCAATAATAGAAACCTTTTTAGATATTTTTACTGAGAAATGCTCTTAAAATATTTAGGCAAGTTGGGAGAATGAAAACATGGAGTTCTTGGTGATGACACTATACTAATCAAGGGCTGGTCCTGATCAAGACATGGGGAAGGTATAAAGGAGGAGAGCATCATCATATGTGATCAAATAAAAAGAGTAACAAAATGCTCTCAAATGTTGTTGGGGGTCCTCCTTATCTTGGAATGTGGAAAACTTAAGTAATTCCCATTAAGGAGGATAATCATGGATAATAATAGATGGATGGGTTTATTATAGATTTGATCATAGGATAAAATGTTATGAGACCCAAAGATAGATGAATTTAGGTTGGTCATTTTATCCATTAACATCTGGATTAACTCTATTTGAGGTTGGGAATCTACATACTAAGGTGGTAAGATTTTTTGAGGTTGGGTGGAAAAAATATAGGGATAAGTGATAGAGGGTGTTGAAGAAGCCACATATTGGTAAGTGGTCATCAGAGGTTGGGATAGTGTTGCATAAGGGTTGATTGGCATAAATGGTTAGGTGGAAGGTGTTATGTATCCTTATGGGTTAGAAACACATGGGTAAGATGTTATGGGTACTTTTTGGGGTGATAATATGGGTTGTGTTAGAGGTATGTTTAGGTTGGTGGATCGTAAAATGGACATAGATTGGGTTGGGGGTATGAAAGTGATAGGTTGTTGTTGGTGGGTGGTAACTCTAGTGATAATAGGTGGGAGGGTTTGAGGTATGGAAAGTACCAAACTCTGAAGTGGGGTAGAAGTTAGTGGGTTTGTCAAACTAAGGGGAATGGTGGAAATGGAGTTAGAAGATACCCCCATGGTAGAAGGAGTATAGGTAACAAGAGGTAAAGTTGATCCAAGGTTGGAGGTATTGGTTGGGGTAGTAGGTGTTTGGTTATTGGTCAAGATGTTGGATGGATTTTTGGGAATGGTAGTAGGTGGAAAATTGGAAGAAGAGGCTTGGGTGAGCATGGGTTGGGTTGAGGTAGTACCCACCAAAATATGGGAAGGCATACCATAGGGAGGATCCATAGGAGGAACTGAAGCAAAAGGGGTACTATTAGATAAGGTGTTTAGGTAATGCTAAAGAGCCATGAGGTTTTTATCAAGGAAGGTAACAAACTTTGGATCACCATCAACAATAATTAGAGGCTTATTAAGAGGGGGAAAAAATGAGGGGAACCCTTAGCATCAGAGATATACTCCATAGAGGATGAATAATAAGGTGGTTGTTGGTTGTTTTGATTTCTCAACTATTGCCTAGTAAAGACCATGAGAGGAAAAGGAGATAAAATAACAAAACTCATGCCTCAAACAAAGAGCAAGCAAAATAAAAGAACTAAAGGAAATAAAACATACACTAAAGTTATTTTAATAACCTAGGGTTATTTTTAAATCACTTTTGGCTTATGCCTTAGAGAGTATGAAGAGGAAATTTGGTTTGTAGATCAAGTACAAAAGAGGAAATCTAAGGTTGGTTTCAGGTCATGTTTAGGTGCTCAAGAGAGAAATCTGTATTGATTTTCAGTACATGGCTTGGTATTGGGGCCTACCCCCTCACTTCACACACCACAATGATAAGGGTGTTAGGTGCTTAGCCAAAATATACTGAATCTCAAAGTTTATACTCAACCAGAGAGCTGAGTTGGTTCTCCCCTTGGTAATGACCTCCAAGTAGTATTGCTAAGAAAGGGTAATGCTAGGTGATGAAATCCTAATTGGGCCTTGTCTCAGGTATGTTTTGATGTGTTGATTAGTTATGTGGTTTGGAAAAATGTGTGTAGTAACAAGAGTGAAAGCTATGATTAATTACTGTGCCTTTAAGTTACTAGATGAACTAAAACAAAGAAGTAATCAATGTATGCAAAAGATTTATTTTAAGCCCAAAATAAATTTCAGATTTCATTCAATGAATATACAATAAAGGAGGAAAAAGGGATGATAGGTCCCATTAGGCATGACAAAATGTTTTAGATTAATTTTTTCTCATTTCTTAACTTCGAAACAAGTAATGAAACTAGTAATAGGGTGTGTAGAAGAATACTTGGTAAAAGTGTGCATGTGATCAAGATGATGTTGAGAACTCCTCTTTGGCTTAGAAGTAATAACCTACAAATAATAAAGACACTAGGAAAAGGGGTTATTAGATGAATGGTTGAGTGGACTTCATAGCGTGAGCTAGATCCAAGAAGCATACGTTTGCTAGGAGGTTGTCAATCCATTATTTATAACAATTAAGTTGATATAAATGGAAAGAAAGGAAACTTGCATTTAATAACTAGAAAGTAAATGCATGTAAGATGAGATGAAAGTAAATTTATTGTTAAAAAATGACTAAATATAGAAAAATTGGGTCAATACTCATGCTAAGATAGTTGGGATCAGGTTTAGAAAATCAAAAAAGTCTCTATGAATAGGTAGGAACATAAAAAATAGGGTTTGGTTGGGGTCAAGGGAGTGAAAATAACTTACTATTATTTTATACCATAGTGACCATTGATGGTTGGGTGAACCATCAGTGGTTGAGCCAACCATCGATGGTTGGGTAATCATTGATGATTGAGGTTGACCCTTGGTGGTTGAGCTAATCATTGGCAGTTACCTATGTGATTCTATAAATGATCAAAAAAAGGATTATAGATTGGGTAATTGGGATAACAAAGGATTTTTACCAATCTGGGGGATGGAAAATAGGATAAATATAAGTATGGATAAGCTAGGGAGGTTAGAAATGAAATAAATCAAAGAAAATAAGCATGAGTTACCTGTAACCCCATTGGTAGAAGGCTAAATCAATTTGGATAGAGTGATAGTACTTTGGCCCTCAAAAGTGATTCTGATAGAGGTTTGGGTCTTTGTTGATGCTAATTTCATGCTGAAGGGACACTAGATACTTGTATGCAAGATAGCTTGGATGTAACTTGCTGGATTTTTGGATCCCTTTCTTCTCCTACTTCTCTCCTTTTATAGGATGAAGTTACTAAATGTACAAGAGGAAGTTACTAATTGGGGAGAGGATAAATTTTCTACTTATGATGTTTTAAAGCTAGTTTTCATCACAAAATGGAAGTTGCTAAATACACCATGCTTATCTCATATAGCTAATAGTGCTTTTAAGTTTTAAATCAGGCTTGGAGACCTGATCATTGATGGTCAGGCTAACTATTGATAGTTAGGTTAACCATCAATGGTCAAGGTTCTAGAGGAAAATGGGTAAAAACTGAGTGAATTAAAAAGGTAAGTTAGTAAATTAACAAATGGGCTAGGTTTTACTAGCCTCAGAGTTAGGTAGGGGTTCTAGGAGTTTTGACATCTAAAACTATGATGTTTTTGAATGTATATAGCATCTAAGATTATACATCAATCTAATTTTTCAACATATCAAGCACAAAGATAATAAGTTAATTTCATAGTTCTTCATACTTCCACTTTAGGTGTTTCATTTTCTACTATTACTTCTATTCCTATATCAACACCTACAATTATATATGTGATATCATCCCTAAGAGTGGGGGCATAAAAATGTTTCCAACATATTAATATGTCTATTTATACATAGGCATCAAGTATACCTCATTTGATCACCATGTATGGTCCATCACTAACCTCACTTAATGCACATTCTCTTGATATGATTGTTACAAAACTACATGCTAAGGTGTTACAATTAGAGGAGGGTGTCTTGAGCACTAGTCATTCAATGGATTCCCATAATTTTATACATAATAATTTTGTACTTGAGATAACATATTACCCATTACCAAAATATTTGTATCTCCTAAGCTAGCACTTTATTAAGGTAAAGGTGACCTTGAACAAAATTTTCAATCATTTCATGTAGCATGCTTGGATTATGCATATAATGGAAAAGTGTTAACCAAGTTATTTCAATGAAGCCTCAAAGACTATGATTTGTAATGGTTATAAGATCTTCCACTCTAATTATTTAAAGTATATAACCCTTTGGTATATTAGTTTTAAGCACACTTTGCTATCAATATTGGTGACAAATTATCTTATGCATAAATTACCACACTCAAGTAAGGGTCTAATGACCCAATTAGTGAATATGTTATTCTATAAAAAACTATGATACATAAGATGACTAATTATATGGTGGAAAATTAGCTATAAGACATCTTAACACAAAGTATACTAGCACCACTTCATGATTCTATCATGTTTAACACATTCAAATATTTTGATGAGTTATGTCATACAATTAAAGAATGAAAATTCAAGATCATAGCCTAGAATAAACTTAAGTATGCACTAAATGTTCCAAGCACTTCAAAAAATAAATTTTAAAATAAACCAAGTTACAAGGTCAAATATAATGAAATCAAGAGTGAATCAAAAGTAATAGTCAATGTAGTATCACAACCAACAGATAAGCTTCAGTTAATAGCTCCACCAAGGAGACAATTTTTAAGGTTACCATAACCTACTCATGTCTTTTTACATAGAATACTTGATTGTTATCTCATATATTTCCCTCCACCATTAGAGGTTGATATGACTAAACCTCATCAAAAGGGTTTTGATAGTAACACATATTATGACTATCGCATATGTATTGGGCATTCTACAAACAAGTGTTACAAGTTAAGGTATAAGATACAAGATATTATTGATGATAATATTGTTGAACTAAGCACACCAACAAAAGAGGCTAGAGCACAATAAAATGACAATGTAAAATTAAAAATATTCATTAATCCATTTACAAACCATGGCATCATTAAAATATAGATAATCTAGAGGTATACCATGCATACAATACACATCCTCCTCATTCGACATATGGACATATAGTAGATGGTATTACTAGTAAATTTACAAGCACATCACCAACATGTCCTATGATCACATTTGATGATAATGAAAAGGTTGATGACAATTCAGATAGACACACACTCTTTATTCGAGCTTATATCAACAAATAACCCATACATAGTATCATGATCGATAATGGACCAAGTGAAAACACATGTATAATGACACTTGTTAACACTCTTGAATAAATAGAGTAGGATTTCAAGTGACATAAAAATTAGTCAAAGAATTTGATGGACATATACATAATAATATTAATATATAGTTCTACCTCTTCAGGTTGGTTTAATAACAATGGCTACTCCATTTTGAATATTATCAAGCACAAGGGTATTTGATATGTTATTAGGATACCCTTGGATACAAAATCTCCCCACATTACCATAGAAGATACATTGATGTCTCAAATATATACATTTTAAGTAGGCGGTGAAAGTTTTAATCCTCTACAACCAGTGGTATCTCCTCTTCCTCACCCACCATTACTAACATTGGTTATTTCACCTATTCATGAACTTAGTTTATAGATAATCATTAAAAAAATGTAATATATATATATATATATATATATATATATATATAGGGTTACCACTCTCCTTTAAACTAATTATATATATATATATATATATATATATATATATATATATATATATATATATATATTAGTTTAAAGGAGAGTGGTAACCCTATTATATAATAAGCTTCACATTAAAAATTTATTCAAATTTCAAATAGATCATATTCTACAATGTGTCCTATGGTAGTTCCTCATATAGTTCAACATGTTCCACAATGAACATAGGAAGTGAGATCATATCCTACTATAAAATGGACCTAGTGAAGTCATGTAATATCCAAATTTACACATATTAAAACATGTTTTATGAGTAGTGATTAATACAAATACATTATAACACTTGATATTCCTTTTTAGATTTAGATTCATCCACATGTATCACTTTTTGTTCACAGAACGTCACCCTCAAAATCTATGACACAAACACACCCTATGGTCATGATGTAGTAGCCTATGCTTAAATATTTAATTTGTTATTCCATAAATTTTATATCTACCTTTAATTCCTTTTGAACTTTGATTTGGATTCACTCTTTACTTATTTTTTGATCTCTCTCCTTTGATCAATCTCTCTCTTGAGAATCCTAGGCTTCTAAGCCTATTTTAAAATATAGACTTCTTAAATTAAAGAAATATAATTAATAATATCTATATATATACTTATCACTAACTTCATCATCCTTTCATACACCCTTTTCAAGGCTCCATTCATCATTTTGCCCTAAAACTTGTCTCTCTCTGTGATATATGTACATAGGCCTAAAAGCCTAAAGCATGATCCAATAGCTATTACCTTCTCTCTATGGATAATATGATCATACACATATATTTAAACCCATTTCCATATCCAATCAAATAACATAATCTATAAACAATAACTCTTGAACAATCTACCCCTTCCTTCTTTAAACCTCTCTCTAGTAACCTTCTTTAGGTATAAATTTCCTAGGTTTGACCAATTTGTAGATGTTATAGATAAAATAAGGGAATATTTGTATATTATTTATCCTTATTCAACTTTAGATAAAGTTTCAAGACTTAAATCCCAAGGTAGCTCCTTAACTCAACACCCCCTTCTCCTAATTAGGTCTCTTTTAGGCCTAGTCAACCACACATACTTAGAGACCATAATAAACCATATGATGCCAACTTAAGACCTCATTAATCATATATTATAGCTCAAAACACAATATATTACACATTTATATAAATTTTAGAGTGTGGAAACTCAAAATAAGTGAGTTACAAGATTAAACCCTATGTTGGTTGAGAACACAGGCATATGTAGGCCAAGAGCATAATAAAAGGGTTTAAATGAATTTTATGACACTTAAAAATACAATAATACCTATAAAATTTATATCCAACCTTAATCAACCTTATCAAATTTTTAACAATTCATAATCAACCCTCACATGGCTTTAATCAACAATTATACAAAATTTTGTGTGAAGAAACATGACTGTGCATTCAAGTTCATTAATTCCCACTCTTTCAAAGGAAGTCTGAAGCTCCAAAGGATTTTTTTAATATCCTAAAACTCTCCACTATTTGTATAACCCCAACCATTCAATAATTACATAGACAATCCTCAAAGCTACACCACCTTCTTACTCTTCTTGATTGTGCATAACTTAAAATGGCTCCTCAATGGACCGTGTGCACTATATTGAAATAATTTAAAATAATTTTGCTTTCAAAACTGATCAATAATCATAAAAACACATTATAAACACCTAAAAAATACTTATTACTACATTATACAGCCAATAATGACTGAATGACACTCCAATAACCTCTCTTTTCTCTTATTATATGACTAACACAAAATAAAGATGTTTCACAATTTGGATTTTATAACCAACCTGAAGATTAGTATAAAAAACACATTAATGATTTAAGGAATCAAAAATAATATATATTTCATACTAATTATCTCATGAAACTCACCATTCATTCATTCATTCAAATCATTCTTTTATTGATTGATCATTTTTATATAGAATAACCATGTACAAACTTGACAAGGTAGATAGGGTTGTTGAAAACTTGATCTCTCTTTATTTTCTTAGCTATCTACCTGTATTTCATTCCAATATATATTCCTATACCAACCTACTCTATGCATACACTAACTTCTTCTTACATTATATTCTTCTCTTTATTCCAAATATGCAAACAAACTTCCTAATATTGCCAACCCATGTATGGAGGGCATTTACACATATGCCATTCTTGGATTACAATGATTTTTTCCATGACTTGTAAATTAATACCACTTAAACACCTCTTAATAAATTATATGAACCATTCACAAACATTTACTAACATTAATCACACATAAGACTCCAAAACACCCAACAACCTAGTATAGTAAAGTCAAAATTTTATATTAGCCATTTTGATGGGATACTTTAAAAGGCTTACAAACACACCAACTCAAGATTCCTACTAGATCAAAAACATCCCAATGATCCCTCTAATACCTATACCAACCTCATAATACCAAATACAATCAATAAAACACTTGCAAACATACTAACTCCTTCATTACATGGTGATGTTTTGCATGAGGTCCTCCTATTGATGGGATCATAAGGTAGTTGATTTCAAATACATCCAAAAAAAAAAAAAACATTTCAAAAATATTAGAACATTCAAAATATTATGAAAAAAATTAGAATCTGAGCATGGCATGAATTACTAGTTTAATTATTTACATATGTTATTTAGCATGTGTTTTGTATATAACATATTATTTTTCAAACACACATGCATTTTACAAGGTATAGGAGTTTGATGCATGAAATATATATCATATATGGAATCTTAGATGTTTTATTCCCTTCTATCAAGTGGAAATGCCTATATTGGGGGTATCTTATTATACATGTTATATCTTATTATGACCTTTCTACCATGTCAAGCTACATCTTACAAGTGTCTTGATAATTAATCATATCTTACATTGTGATACATAGATATGATGTGAAATTAATACATATGAATAGTGTAAATTATATTTTCACTAGTTTTATACTCCTTTAATGTTGTTATTTTCTTGTATGATTGGATAAATATTGATTGTTTATTGCATGCATCTAGTTAGCATTGTGTGTGTGACATATTATGCCCCTTGTTTGTAACATTATTGATATCCTTTGTGTGTGGTCCTTGGACTTATTTATTGTGACATTTTCATGTCCATTATATACATACCTTAGCCTTATGTGTGACAATGTGTGTTGTGATTATTGAGCTTGATTAGTGGTTTCATGATACATACCATGCACTTTTTATTTCTTATTGTAATTAAAAAATGGTTAATTTATTGTATGCCTCATTTTTATATCTATACATGAAAATTTTATGCCTCATTTTATGTATGTTTAATGCATACTTCAATGATAATTACATTATTATGATAACATACTCTCCACACGATGACATGATTATATATTTATCACAAGTTAAAATTAACTCTTATTTTGAGATGAGTTACTTGTAGGCTACATCCCTCATCTCAAGAGGATGAATTATAGTGCATTTTAAAAAAATATTTAATCCTCCATGATTGGAAAAATCATATTTTATGACATAGTACAAGTTCTTAGACACTATAGGTAGAGGTGGACACCTGCAATAAATTGTAAGCATTAAATTGTTGTTGGTATTGTCCCAAGAGGGAAAATTAAGAATCTAAAATATTCCAATAGTCTATTTAAGATTATGGAGTATTTTTATACAAACTAGGGTGATCATGAATATGTTTGTTAATAAATTGGGTTAGACAAGATAAAAAGTTGGTCTACAGATAGAGAAAAGTGTGCACAAGAGTCAAGTATGTATGAAAAAGTCTCAATATGTTATGATAGGTCAAAATTGACATTTCCAAGAGTCTAAAACTAAATTTATGTGTCTACAAATGCCACCCTTTTATTATAATATTGAAATTGATAGATTAAAGGATAAAATAAATAATTTTGGTATCTATGATTAATTGCACTTGATTTTGATAGGTATGCACCAAATTTCCTAATTTATCCATGTAAAACCTATGAGGAAACATGTGTAGATCAATGTCCAATAATGATAAAAAATATGAAATCATCTATGTCATTGAATTACTTAAAATTGAAAAGCCAAGGAATGAATAGACTAAAGGATATGTGAACCAAACTACTCTTTGTTAAACTTATTTGGAGAATTCAATGGGGTGATTATTCCCCCAAGGATATGAAACTAATAAAACCATGATTTGAGAAGTATAAATTCCTCAAACCCCCTTGAAGATGGAGAAGTGGTAGAAGTTGAGTGGTATACAATACTCAATTGCACTACTCAAAATATCATCATAACTATTTTTGTGGAGCTCTGAAATAGGTTTGTATGTAAAGGTAGAACCTTAAAGTAGGTTTATATGTCAGTGTGCCCCACAAAAATTTCATGTGTAAATGTGTAACCATGAAGTAAGTTTGTATGTAAATTTAAATTTTGATTCAGCCATTGCAAATGAATTTAGATAGAAAGTGCTTATGTAGTACCATTATTTCCCATTATAAACACCTAAATATGGTCACATGTACTTGACAATGTTAATTATTGACACATATTTAACCAACTTAATTTCACTCAATTACAAAACTCTTATTCACCATTCCTCTACCATTTATCCATATGCAGGCTTGACCCCTTATTCACTATCATTAATACACAAGAATTTCAAATTCAAATGCTTAAACCTATTTATATCATCCTCAAGTTACAACCAACCTCAAGATAGTTGTCCTTTATTATCTAGGATAAGTCTTCCCTAAGTAAATAGATCAATCACTACAAACATATCATCTCTATACCATTTTATGGCTATTTTCTAGAATTGAATTATTAATTTGGGTCTTCTGACATGTTTTGTAACATCAACTAGAGGAAATTATTTGAAAGGTTCACTATAGATACAAATCAAAGGCCATTCATTATTTAGATCTTGGTGCTATCTATTAAGCACTTAGACACTACTACACATTGAAAAAACCTACCTTATTATTCATAAATATTGAATATCAATTACTAATAGTAGTCTTAATCCAAGTTTGATGCATCTCAAAATAAGTCAAGAGTTATCATTGTCAATTATTAAATCCAAATTTCTATTTGCATACATATAGTCAAGGAGCACAATTACATAATCACTCTAGGTGGGATAACTATGTGTGGCTTGATTCCCACCTTAAGTATCTAGATACATAGGTAGTGATGAATCATTAAAGGGGATGATTAGGGTCATCTCAGTCCATTCCACTTCCCCTCTATTTTTGTAGATTTTTAGCTCTCACAAAGACCCTTAGGGTTTTCAAATCAAAGATAAGGAAAATAAAAATATTTATATGGCATAAATATAATCAAAACATCTCAACCCACTCAATAGACACACATGTAGTAGGCAATATAATCACCATTTTATCATAGTTAATGTGGATATGTATGTAATCTAAGGACACTATTGGCCTATATTATCCTCCATAGAGTGTGAGCCTATCCAAAAACATTGTAAGACCCTATTTCTAATCCTAATCCATCACAATCCCACTTTACCTTGATTTCCACTGCTAGACATCATTTATAATCAATTAGATATCAAAAAATCTAAGTATCTTGTATTTGGTTGTACTTATTATTTTTAGTATAGTCCACTTGTTAATTTTAATTTCAGTCAAATTTGCTTTGCATTTAGATTTATGCTTAAATTCCATATATTATAACATGAATATATTTATCAAGTTTTATACCTATTAAACAACATTTATATATTTTATCAAAAATAAAGTACAACACCCATCAATACTCAATCATATAACTATAAAAGTGTTTACATGAACAACATTTATGCCCCAAATATAATCTATATATACCTCAAAATGATATAGAATGCCATAATATATTTGTCAATTTGATCAATTTGCTCAATATTCTCAATGTTATGATTGCAATTGTCTCATATAATCTATCAATTATCCCTCATAATCATGAGGAATTCCCCATAAATTCCTCCCATATTTTTCAATATGTCTAACCTATCCCAATCTAAATCACATAATCTGACCCATAATATAAAATATCATTTTATCATGTCCCACATCATTAATATAAGTCCAATGTATACCCCCCATTTGAGGGGAGGTAGAATCTAATGAATCACTCATCTCTAAATAAAGATTTATATGCATCATGTATTATATAAAATAATGTAGTCATGAAAGATATGCATACAAACATGATCATAAATCTCAATAACAACTATATATGTATCCATATGAATACACATGCAATATCATGATCATGAAGTACACAAGCACCCAAAACATAAATCAACTCTAAATTGACACTAACATGACATAGGCACGACATAACCATGATATGGACTAGAGGGTTCTCTAACATAATTAATGCATGATATGAAAAAATGTAATCAATGCCTCATATAATCACATAGTATAATTATCAAAATATAATAATAAACAACATAAAACACATATAAAACAAGGATTTTTATTAACATAATCAATTAACATCATTATATAACATCAAAAGGTACAATATCCATATGAAAAAACTTCCAAAAGAGTACACACAAGATAAAATCATGTATAAACAGTCAAAGTAGCTCAATACAATTAATTAAATGGCATAAAAATATATAACTTGAAAAGTGTACCAAGATGCCCCCAATTTAGACATTCCCCCATTGTAGATAGGTCCCCTAGATGTAATGAGTGTCATGCATTTATATGTCCATGTATCATATATAACCTATATGTCTTGCATCTCACTCATGCATTCCATGATAAGTATGTGCATGAAAAAATGGACATATATGTGATAAATAACATAAATAAATCATATAAACTATTAAATTATGTCATGCATAAGTATTGGTTTAATTTTTTTTGAATTTTTATTTTTTTAATAGTATGTTCCTACTAACTAATGATCCCATCAATGGGATGCTTACATACATGACCTAAATCAGTTAGGCATGAGTTTCACATATTGTGGGTGATGAGTAACATATATATAATTATTTGAATAGGATAAGTGATCATGCAGTATAAAATATCCATCATCCTCATCATAGTCAACATGATAATGTAAACACTACATAGCTCTAGTAAATGTAGTAGTTCTTTTAGACTTCATTGTATGCTAGGATAATGTGTTGGTGTTTGTCATGAAACACATTAGGGATAATTTTAAGAATGGAACCCTAAAATATTACTATAAAATCTTGGTGAATCTTAGATTTTAGGTATAATTCCATTGACAAATCTTTGGAAAAATTGCCATGCTAGTATAAATTGACTGGTGATTTCTATTAGCTCTATCGAAAAACTTATAAATCATTGGTGAATCAAGAATCATATTCAAATCAAGAATTAATTAAAAAAAATAATAGTTAAACCCCTTTCCCCAATCACATTCATGGGGAAAATATGATTGAGATGGAATAATTATTATGATTAGTAGATACGTTAAGTTTTTTAGAACATCTATTTTTCTTTGCCTTATGAAATTAGGGGCAATCCAGCCATTTAAAACACTTGATTGAATGAATAAATATAATAAAAGGGGACATAAAATTCAACATGAATAAGAATTGATATAAACCCCTCCCAAACCTAAACCCTAAGAAGGTGTGTGACTTTGAAAAAATTCATCACCACATTAATGCACAGATACACATTCATGAGATTTTTGAGGTCTTGATGATCTAGTTACTAAAAAAATAAACCCAAAAAAACTCAAATATCTTGCTAAACTCATTACTAAATAAACAATCCCACATGATAACCAAATTAAGTCTAATATTAAGGGTTTTGATATTAAAAAAATAAGGGTTTTTACATTATGAGCAAAGTTATAATGAAGAAAATAACATGACAATAGTTCACATCCCTTAAAAAATAAGTAGAATTCATTAAAAGTGTGTGAAAATTTAAATATATGTAGGGATTGTATTTATTGATTGGATTGTACTTCATTGTTGTCTACTTAGACTCCTCCTTGGCCTCCTCTTATAACTGTTACTCGATTTGTGATTCCCAAAACCACAAAGGAAAATAAATTAAAGAAAATGAAATTATACGAATTTAGGTTTTACGGTTTCATGTATCTAGCATTTAAATCAATTTTAAGCACTTGTGTATATTTATTTTATAAGAGGCAATTTATGTTATTAAAAAAACAAATGGAAAAAGAGGTTAGAGGTTGAGAAGTTTAAAGTCAAGATCTTACTTATGGTTCCTTCTTTTTAATGATTAAATTTGTCCTTATTTTTAAGGACTAAATTTGATGGCCACATGACTTAGTATAAATTGAGTATAGACCTTTTTAAGTCTCTCAAAAGACCAATAAAATATTATAATAAACTAATAATAGAAAAAATTGTGACAAAAAATCATTGTATAGAGTATAAACCAACTATGGGTCCATAGTGAAAAATAACTATAAAAAACTAGGATGACACAATTGAAAAAAATATTTAAAACATTTTCATAGTTTTAAAATTATAAACTATATAACAAGGTCTACCAAAATGTCTTAACCATATCCATAATCAATATTAGCCTTTCAAATATTTTTTATTTCAATTAACAAACCATGCCAACCAAAATATAATTATTACCTTAAACATTTAAAATAAAATATAAAATGAAAACCTCTCTACAGTTTCTATGGTTGGTTATGTTTTCAAAATGTGAGCCTCATAGTAAATGCATTTGTATCTTCTTTATTAAAATTGTATACAATTGTGAAGGCTACTAGAGCAAGTCAACAAGTCTTCTAGCTAGTGGATTTTGTTTCAACCAAGTGCCAAAATGAATAAGTAAATGTATGTAACATGATAAATATTCAAGATGAATATAAGGGAGAGTTTGAAATCAATCATGTTTTTTTGGTTATCCTTTATGTCCCAAAAATATGGTTCTCTAGACTCTTTTTGCGTAGTACATACGGTAAGATCATATGCAATACTTAGTATAAATTGAGTAAAAATATTTGTAAGTCTCTTAAAATACCAACCAAATAATATAATAAACTAATTATAGAAAAATTGGGACAAAAAATTAGAGTATAGAGTACAAATCAACTATGGGGCCATAGGGCAAGACAACTATGAAAAGATAGGATAACATAACTAGAAAAATATTCAAAACCTTTTCATTGTTTTCAAATTACAAACTATATAATAAGGTCTACCAAAATGTCTTAACCATATCCATATTAGCATTTTTTTATTTTAATTAACAAACCATGCCAACTAGTATATAATTATTACCTTAAACATTTAAAAACAAAATACAATATGATCATGAGGATATGTTTAGTTTATTCAGTTTTTCTTTATGTATTATTTAAAATAAGTATCTTGAATGTTATTATTTCTTAGAGTAAATCAATTTATTGTTTGTTTAAAATAAGTATGTGGTATAGACCAACTGTATAATATAATAAACTGAGTATAGCAAAAATTGTGATAAAAAATTAGAGTATAGAGTATAAACTGACTATGGGGACATAGGGAAAGACAAATATGAAAAGTGAGGATGGCAAAAAAATATATTTAATTTTTTTCTAGGGAACTTATCATTATATTTATTCATTGCACTGATTTTTACTTATTTCATGTTGTATGTTCTCAAAATCTATGAAATGGGTATTTTTGGGTTAATGTAATCACCTAAAAGTGGTATTTGAGAGCTAAGAATGCTACTTGAGACAACATATTTCTACCTTAGTCGTAGACCTATCATAGAGTTTTTTTATCATGCTTTTCTAGCCTTTATACATACCAAAAGCATCCTTAGTTAGCTAAAACATAGTCTCAAACCTTCATTCCCAGATCCTTTCCCTTCATGCCTAGTAGCCTGCTAGTTAGACATTAGTGCCACACTAAGGAAACTAGAGCCAAATGGCACTAGTGTCCCCAAAATGGTGTTAATGCCCTTGTCCTAACTCTCTCGAATGGATATATTTTCAAAAGTGAATCTCTCCCAAGTTTAGCCTAAGAATCTTTTATTATCTAGAAAGCTACAAAACACTATAAATACATGACATTTAGACCTCTATCCATTAGATGGAAATTAGATGCAAAATATCTATTCAACATGAAACAAGTCAAGAAAAATTAAGGTTATTAATCTCTATTCTGCCCTAATTCTACATACTACCATTTATAGCTGCCGTAAGCCCAAATTTTTGAGATTTCCAATCTCAATCACACTCAAGGCATTCAAGACCACTATCATTCTAGAATCACTTGAACTTGCATTAACACTTATGTGGGGATAACTACATCAAGCTTGATCTTTCCTTGGAGTATTGGTATGGAGGAAAATCTCTTCATAATAGGGTGTTGAGGATGTCCAACCTATCCTACTAGCAAATACACATTTTCAGTTCATGCCTTACTTACAAGGGGGATTAAATTTTACATCATACATCATATGTTATAAACATAATATAGAGTTTTATAATTCATACACACAAGAATAGTCCTACATAAAGGACACTAGTGCCATTTTCAAGACACTATAGCTATATGGAACTATTATCCAAGTATGGCACTACTATCCAATAGAGGATCTGACATAGGATTCTAGTTGATGACATTCAAACCTATTCATATATCAGTTTTTAGTATTCATATCTTCTACATCAGGTGTTTTCCAGATAAGTCTTTATTTACACATATTTATTACTATTTTAAAAAAGTCAAAACAAGTCAAAATCTATAATAAATTAGTGGTTATTTATTTCATATTATTTCAATGATTTAGACTATCCAACCCTTTAACCAAACAAAGGATTTACATTAGCTAAACCTTAAAAGGTTAAAACATTTGGTGAACCTGACTTAATTTGAATATTATTTAAAAAATCCTAATTTTACATAGGTTCTACCTTCTTCCAAATTTTATGTACTAAATTAGGGTTACAAACTTATATATTTTTGATTTTTTGGCATAACCTAGCTCATCTAATCAATCCTACATTAGGGTTTCATTTATTTAATGTAATTTAAATATTTTCACAAACCATAACCCAAGATAACCTTGGTTTTACATTTCTAGAACTCAAATTTTAGATGCATATATTTTTTGATTTGTATTTCATATAATCATGATCGTAATGATAGAATAAATTAATCACTTTTTGTTATAAAATTTAATACTTTCATTTTCATGCTTGTTCCCTTTAATTTGGAATGAACTCAAAAAAGACATAAACAAATGTATAGATGATGATTTATATCAATTATAATATATGTCATATCTCAGAGCATGTTATCTTTCTCAAATGTGGAATCCATAACAAGCAAACCCATACACACATAGAGGATTTAGCATATAAGCTAATAACTAAGTTTCAAATTCTAATGTCATACCTTAGGCACATGAAGTAATCTCCTTCTCCTCCTCATTTCCATGAGGGTGATAACTACTTTCCCTCTAACCAGGTCCATGCTATCATTCCTCCATAAGATGAAGTAGCCTATATTAATATCACTATTCCCCATACTCAACCTATTCACACCTCTTCCCTGTAAACTATGTGCCTACATGTTCAATAAAGACTTTATGTGATCAAATTATCAATATGAGTAATTTAATTATAGGTTTACAAAATTAGAATCAACTATTACATGAAAATATTACAACATTGGAAAATCAATTTCAAAGACAAAGTTCTCTAGGGTAAAATAGTTTAAATCATTTATATGCATCTTCTCCTAGTCAATTTGTGGAAAATAATGTTGCATATCTGAATCATAAATCAAAATAAAATACATATATAACTAGTGATTCAAAAAGAATTCAAAGGTAAAATAAGATTCCAAGTGAAATGATTAAAGCTAAGTTGATCAACTTACCCACTCTAAATCTAGTAAGGAGATCCATATATTATTATGCATATCATAGAATGCATGGGCACCACACCGATTCATGTTTAGCATTGAAAAGGAAAATACATCAAACAATGGATACATATGACTCATATAGTGACACATCATCCACACAACATATAATGACACATCTAAAAATTCAAAAAGGGTCAAATTTAGAAATAGTACAAAAATGGTTACCAAAACATAACTCAAAATAACAAAAGGTTCCAAAATCACAATTAGAATAATAAATAGTACAACAAACACAAGTCACACAAGTAAAAGATGTAAATATACCTCTCCAAAATGAGGCTCAACTTTCAAAGCAGTATGGGTTTGGTTGATTATATATACAATAGTTTGATAATCGTGGTCAAGGTTTGGTTAAGTAGGCCCAAACCATCACTACTCCTATTCTAGTAATTAATGATGTTTTTCAATAAGGTTTGGGATTTATTGAACATCCTAAGACAAATCATTCATAGATATAATTTATCAAGACAAAATATATAAATACACAGGAAATGTTATAGAGAGAGTAAGAGCTTAAGTTGCAAAGTCAAAATCTTGCTAAGACAACAAGTATTCTCAAAAAAGGTTTTCTAACAAAAGAGCCTCCACAACACCATATTTCTATTATAAGCACAATTTCAAAGGGCAAAATGATTATAAATGTACAACACAATCAAAAAAGGTCAACTCTACAGTATGAGGTAATTACCTCTAACATTCCAAGTTATTATGATTCTGATGATGAACAATACTCAGATTCATACTATAATAACATTCAACTAAAACATATCATTCACACTACATGAGAGATTATTGTTCCTATTTTTGACATAGGTCATAGTGATAGTGAGTTTCCCATGAGACTCATAGATTAGTATGGTTCCTACCCACTTGTACATACTTTTTTCTCTCTTTCTCCTTGTACATAGTTTATTTTCATTACTTGTACATAGTTTATATCCAAAAAATATAAAAATAACATAACATGCCAAAACACAATAACATTCAAATATTATTGAGAAAATAGAAAATTTATAGATTGTATGCATTGATATGTTTACCTTTCTCACTACATATGCTATCTATCTTAGTATAATCAATTTTATCATACATACATGCTTCACTAGTTCTTATCAAGTGCTTGTAGATTGTTTATAGGAGTCAAGTCCATTACATTGATCCAAAGTTACTATCATATACCCACTAGGGGCATACACACTGATTCATGGTTATTTATTTGACACATTTGCCTATTTGGGGACATCTTATACATAGTTTCTCTAACCAAGTTTTGTCCTTACATTCCTTAAGTTCTAGTTTATGCATTGATATATCTTGATATTGATCATTACTACTCACACTCATAATTTTTTACCGACTATCACTACTTTAGACTTGGCATATGTACATCCTAGATCTTACATATATTTGTACTACATTCATGCATGCTTTCATTTTGAGTTTTTTTAGTTTAGACTTGATTGTAATTCTATGTTCTTTTTATTTGAGGGCAGTTGAATATGCCATTGTTCTTTGGATCTACGCCACTTATATTCATGTATGCCTTGAACATGTGTCCATGTCCCTTATGTGTGCCTTCATGATTATGCATACAAACATTTGAACATGTCCTTATATGTGGCTCTAATCCAACTTATTTTTTTCTTGTGTATATGGACATTTAAACATGTCCTTGTATATTTTCTTCTCTTAGATTTAGTGACATATGTCTATGTCCCTTATATTGTGGCCCCTTGGCCTATTTTCACATGCTTCATGTGTTATTTTTATGTATGCTTTATTGTATGCATCATGTAAATGAATCTTGTCTTTTCTTCTTACACTTACTATTTTTTGATGCCATGAGGGACCTCATGTATTTACCCTTTCTACTTGGGTACCATGATGGACATCATGCCCTATACCCCTAGGTAGCTACTCAGATTTGATATTAAACACATTGATTACATTTATCTTGACACCCTTTTGCAATTCTAGACATAACATACATCTTACATTACATATTTATGCTTAGATTATCTTATATTATGATGTTATTTTTGCACATTGTATTGGACTATCATGCAGTTATCATATATGCTCCTACTAATTCCTTTTGTAGAGATATATATTTTTAGTACAATTATTGCACAATTTCAACAACTAACCTCAAAAGATGGGGAATTCACAAGGATTTTTCATTGAGATTAATCTTTTACATTCCTTTCACAAAACATTTTTTAGCACACAAGCTCAGTTTTAGAAAATCAAACATAGGTAAAAAATAGGAAAAATAAGGAATTAAAAATCAGTGCAGTGACTCAAATTTTAGATTAGAAAAAACATTAGTGCCTAGATAGGGACACTAGTACCACTCAGTACTACTATCTAAGGCATGGTTCTACTATTTAGTATCCCCAATTTTAGGGTAGTACAAATAAGGAAAAATAGTACATTAGGTATAATATAGGTCTACATAAATACAACTATAGGTTTGATAGTTATGCTTAGATTTTACTCATATTCACACTAGTTCAACTCAGATTCATAGCAGTTGCTTAGAAATGGGGCATCATGTATGACATGATCATTCTCATATTTAGTTTAGATACTCAGATACACTCATTATAACTTAGTCTAAAATTACTATACTCATATATTAGATTAGGGGCATGTGTATGACACATTGTTTTTGTATGCTCAGTTACACACAATTTGAACATATGGAATGGAAAAATTCATGTCATTATCTATGATATATACACTTGAAATCATATTCTAGGTTTTCACCAGTTTCATGCCTTACTCCATTTATAATGGTTGGCATTCTTGAGTGGCCTAGATCCACTAATGTGCCTAAGTGTCTGTAGAGCCAACATACACAATTAAATATTTACATCACTTTGTGAAATTCAATTTTAGATGCATCTACTACACACAAGTGGGTAATAATGGATTCATAGCCTACTTGAGTTCTTGATCCACCCACATGGGAGGGTTAGACATTGTAATGAAATTACTTAGATGTTCACACATAATGATTTTATATCACATAGAATAAAAAAATATGAGAGATCACACAACAATAATTGATACTAGAGCATAATACTAGATAATATAACAAAGCCACTTCTAGGGGGAAACCTCCACAACAATGCACTAATAGTATAATACTTAACATAATGAATAAAGACTAACCATAACCTCTTATCTATAGCCTACTTAGCCAAGGTTATTCCATAGGCTGACCTATTTAAGAACATAGAGAAATGTAACATGTATAGAAAGAGGTATGTAAGCCACAAGTTAGCCACACATATCCTTAGACACACCAATGGTTAAGGGTGTAGCAAACCCCTCCCCTTCAAAGAAATGTTGTCTTCAACATTATGGAAACTCTGTATGTTGCTCCATAAATGTTGTATCCTCCTAAGTGGCATCTTCACATGGCAAATACTTCCATTTGATTAAGTACTTTGTAATCAATTTAGAACATAGTTGCTTAGTGTGCATGTCAAGGATCACCTCAGGATCAAGAAAAACTCTACCTTATTAATCTAATTTTGGTAATTATGTTTGAATGGAAACTCTATGTCTAATGACTTTTTTCAGGCATGATACATGAAATACTGGATATATGCGAGTCGATAAAGGAAATTCTAACTTATAGGCCACACTACCAATTTTCTACAAGATCTGATAAGGTTCATAATACTTAGGGGATAACTTGTTATCCTTTTTCTATTACTTTAATGACATCTACTTATATGAATGCAAATGAATAAAGACCCAATCACCAATGTCAAAATTCTTCTCACTTCTATGTTGATCTACTTGTTGCTTCATGCAATTTTGGGCCATAGCTAAATTTTCATGCAAAATTGTAAGGACCTCTTATTCATGGTGAATATGTTCTTCAACTGCATGAACCTTAGGATGGACCTTCAAGGTTGAAGTGATGGATGGAGGGTGGTATCCATATAGTGCCACAAAGGGAGAAATTTTGGAAGAACTATGAATAGAATTATTATACCACCATTCAACAAGTGGCAACCAATGAACCCATTTATCTTGTTTATCAAAAATAAAAAAATGGAGGTATCATTCTAGGCATTTATTGATTACCTCAATTTATCCATCAGATTAAGGATGATAGGATGAAATATGAGCCAATTGGGTGCCCAGACATGTAAATAACTCAGTCCAAAAATTACTAGTGAAAATGGGATCTCTATCACTGACAATGATCTTAGCGGTCCCATGTAGTTTTTGAATTGTATTAAGAAAAGTAACAACTAATGTACTAGTAATAAATAGTTGTGATAAAGAACAAAAATGAACATACTTACTGAGATGATCCATAAAAACCATGATAAAATTTTGACCATTAGATCTTGGTAACCTGTAATGAAATCCATAGATACCTCTTCCCAATGTTGGCTAGGGATGGATAAATGCTGTAAAAGACCTGAGATTTTGATGGTTTTGCCTTTGTTTTGTTGACAGATCATACATTTAGCCACATATTTTTGGACATCCCCCTTAAGTCCTTCCCAAAAAAAATCTTGCTTGATTTTGTGATAAGTTTTTAAAAATCTTGAATGACCCCCAATTGGAGTTACATGAAGTTCCTAAAGGATTTTTTATTTAAGAAGAGAATTATTACATAGGTATAATCTATCTTTATACCATTATGCATTACCCTTCCATGTGAATTTTCCAAATCCATCTAAACCTTTATAAATATTTTGAATCAAATCATGGGTAACACTATCATGTTCCCATTTTGATCATTCTTCATCTATCCAATCTACCTAAAAAATAGTTATGGCACATATTAATGCCTCAACTAATTCATCCTTTCTGGATAGTGCATCTTCCACCACATTGTCTTTGCCTTTTTTTAGACTATTTCAAAATAATAGCCTAACATCTTATTTAGCCATTTCTATTATTCTTCAGATGACAACTATTGTTCCAAAAAATATTTGAGACTATAATGATCAATCTTTACCTGAAAGTGATGACCCATCAAATAAGGTCTCCATTGTTCACTTGCATGCAAAATGGCCATCATTTCCTTCTCATAGATGGGCTTGTGCTGATTTTTACCCTTTAGTTGATGAATTTAAAATGCAAGTGGTCTACCTTCTTGTATGAGTACAATACCCATAAACTACCCAGATGCATCACATTCAACCACATAAGTCTTGGAAAAATCAAGAGTGGCTAATACTAGAGTAGTGCACATAGCCAATTTCAATTATCCAAATGCCTGGGTAGCTACATGAGTCCACTAAAAGGAGTCTTTTTTCAATAAATAGGGTAGTGGGGCTACAATACTACCATAATTTTGATAAAGCTATGATAGTAAGCAATTAGCCCCAAAAATCCTCCTAGTTGCTTGAGTGTCTTAGGAATTGGCCAGTCCACCATTACTTGTATTTTTTTAGGATCCACTTTCACTCCTTCATAAGAAACCATATGACCTAAATATTCAACCTCACAAGCCCCAAAAGTACATTTGGAAGGTTTGGTATACAATTTATGTTGTTCCAAAATGGAGAGTACTTGTTTCATATGTTGGAAATGGTCTTCCCAATTTTTAATGTAAATGATGATATCATCAAAGAATGCCAGAAGAAATTTCCTCAAAAATGGCCTAAAAATAGTATGCATCAAACTTTGAAAAGTAGATGGTGCATTTTTTAGACCAAATGGCATAACTAGAAACTCATAATGGCCCTCATGAGTCTTGAAAGCTATTTTGGGTATGTCTTCATCACATATCTAGATTTGATGATACTCAAAACACATATCTAACTTGGTAAAACAAAAATCACCATTCATTTCATCTAGAAAATCATCAATGATAGGAATAGGAAACTTATCTTTGATAGTGTACTTATTGAGTTTTTTATAGTCAAGACACATCCTACAAGTGTCATCTTTATTTCTCACCATAACAACTGGTGAAGAATATTCACTTTGGCTATGGTGAATGATTCTTGCATCCAACATCTCCTATACCATATTTTTAATTTCACTTTTCTAGGAATATGGATACCTGTATGGCCTGATGTTGGGTGTAATACCAAGAATAAGTTTGAGATCATGATCATTCATGTGGTTAGGTGGAATCCATTTTGGCATGTTTCCAAAAAAAAATAGAATGGGCATCAATCACTTGTAGATCAAGAGGTGAAGATGGTTGAGTTGGCTATACTTATATGGAAAACAAGCGAACTATAAATCCTTCAACACCCTTATATAGAGTATTTGTCATTTTATGGGAGAAAACAAGTTTTAGATATTTATACCTTAATCCCCTTAGCTCAAATGTCCTTTATTTAGAATGAAAATTCATGAATAATTCTTGGAAATTCATCTCAATAGTGCCCAAAGTGGTGAGCCACTATACTCCCAAAATAATATCAGCTCCACCCATAGGAATAGAAAACATAAGAGAATATAACAAGTAGTCTCCCATGGCCAACTTAATACTATGAAATTTTCCTAAACAATTAATAGTACCACCATCTATAATAATAACCTAAAATTTTAGAGCTGGATAAATGAAACAATTTAAATGAGTAGCCAACTTACTGTCGATGAAATTGTGTGTGCTCCCAAAATCAATCAAGATAGTGACCTATTTATTAATAAAACCCATCAAATTAAGAGTTTGGGGAGTACTGATACCTAAAAAGGCATGACAAGAAATATTAAGTTGAGAGTCTTTAGATTCCTCCTCAGGACCTTCTACATCCTCACCATGTACTTCTTCATCATCATTAGTACCTTGAATGTAAAATAAATTCTTTTCAACATAACAATGGTCTTTACTCCAATTTTTTTTGTAACCTTAACATAACCCTTTGGCTCACTTCTCCTCAATTTTTTATTGTGTTAATCTAGTGGGCTATGTAAATCATGGTTGAGTGAAAGTTTTCCTTTTGACCATCTCTTTTTATTCTACCATACATGCCCTAGGGATAGATTTTGATATAGATGTTGGGTTAAACATTCAAACCTCAAATTTTATGCTATCTTTTAGGCCACCCAAAATTATATTAGTCAAATTTTCCTTAGTGACATCTTCTACTCATAAAGAGAGATTCTAAAACTGATGATATAATCCTTCATAGTTATTGTTTGCCATAGTTTGGCTAATTAGTTGAAATATTTATTAGAGACATTATTTCAATAATGAGATAATAAATCCTTATTGAAAATAGACCATTTAACATGAGCACCATTATTTTTCTTTTAAGTACATAATTAGTGATACCAAATGAATTGCTTAGGTTCTAGATACAGAGATGCCACTATCACCTTCTAAGAACTAGGGGTTTGATGTAGCTCAAATAAATTATCAATTTGGGTAATCCAATTGAGAGGATCCTTACCATCAAAGTTACACATGTCCACTTTTGGTAACATTAGTTTCATACCAGCATGGGAGTTGTTAGTGTTGAGAGGAGGATTTGAATGTTAAAGTGGAGGCTTATTGGGCTGAAACTAAGATGTAAGGTAAACCAATTTAATAATGATATGATGAAATTCACTATGAACCCTATTAATCTCTTTGTGCATCCCTGAAACATCAACTTGGATTATAACAAAGTCATCATGCCTCACCAAGTTTTTTATGTCCACCTAAAGCTAAAAAATCACTAGATCTAAAGTTCTAGATTCCATGTCATCAATAGGAGTATTTGGAGTTTCTTGCCCCCATTTTCTTCCTCGAGTACTAGGACCTACCATATATAATCCCTAGGAAGGTTTTAACCCCAAAAAAAGTGTACCAAGAGATGGTACCCTTATGATCACCTTGCCAAGATGAATCCACTGACTGCCTTTATGAACTAGGGTAAAAATTTTGACACCAAAAAAGTGTATCAATAGAATGTACTGTTATGATCATCTCACCAAGATGAATCCAAGAACTACAATTATGCAAAGGTAATTTTTTTATAGAATTTTTTTTTGAATATTTTTTTTCAAAAAAACATTTATAGTATTACTGTGTTGATAGAAAAATTAATTCTTCCTAGATTGTAAGTTATGTTTTTTCGCTCCCACTACTCTCAGAATCCATGCCTCACTAGATCTAAAAAACACCATAAAAACTTGCCTAAATCAAAACTTTGATACCACTTATAATGAAATTACTTAGATGTTCACACATAATGATTTTATATCACATAAAATAAGAAAATATGAGGTATCACACAACAATAATTGATAGTAGAGCAGAATACTAAATAATATAACAAAGCCACTTCATGGGGGTAAACTCCATAATAATGCACTAATAACATAATACTTAACATAATGAATAAATACTAAGCACTACCTCCTATATATAGTCTACTTAGCCAAGGTTATTTCATAGGCTGACCTATTTAAGAACATAGAGAAATTTAACAAGTATATAAAAGAGGTATGTAAGTCACAAGTCAGCTACACATATCCCTAGACAAACCAATGGTTAAGGGCATAGTAAACACACTTTTAGTTTAATACAAGCTATTCATAGATCATGATGCACTAAGAAAGGGTGGGTAATGATGGAGTGAAAAATGGATTGAGTTATTGAGACACCTACATATGAGGATTGAGAAAGCTATAAAATTAGTCTAAACTATTCAAATATTTGATCACTATGTACATGCACACACATAGTTTGTCACTAGGTTTATGCATTGGTTCACATATTCAATGAGGTATCTTTATTTCTTTCCTTTTTCTTATCTATCTACTCACTCACTCACTTTATTCAAAATAGTATTTTAATTTGGATATCTCTTAAGTAAGGACTAACTAATGCAAGTTTCATTACTAGTCATGATTTATATCATGTTTCACATATGTATACCTAACTTCACATACTCATACTCAACTACATGAGATTCACTTCCTATGTATGTCCATGTATGCTTCTTTTTTCCTTTATACTAGTCATTTCACTTTAATGTATTTATAACATAAATGGGAGTAAATATAATCATATAAAAGTGGTATTTGAGTGCTAAGATGCTAATTAAGATAACCTATTCCTAAATTAGCTCTAGACTTATCATAGAGTCTTTTATCACACTTTTCTAGCCTTCATGTGGACCACATATGCCCTTATTCAACTAAGACATAGTCTCAGGCCTTCATTCCAAGATCTTGGCCCTTCATGCCCAATAACCTACCAATTAGACATTAGTGCTACATTAAGGACACTAGAGCTACATGGTGCTAGTGTCCCCAAAATGGTGCTAATATATCTTTTCCTAACTCTCGCAAACAAATATATTTTCAAAAGTAAAACCATCCTAAGTATATTTTATTATCTACACAAGCTATGGATCACTATAAACACATGAATTTTATACCTCTATCAATAAGATGGAAATTAAATTAAAAATAACTATTCAAAAATGAAATAAGTTGATAAAAATTAAGGTTATTAATCCCTATTCTTCCCTACTTTTGTAACTACCATCTACAACTGACCTAAGCTCAGATTTTCTTAATTTCTAATCTCAAGCACACTCAAGAAATTTAAGACCACTATCATTCTAGTATCACTTGCATTTACACCTTCACTTATGTGGGGATAAATACATTGGGATTGATCCCTCCTCAAAGTATTGTAATATAGTTAACTCTCTACATAGTAGGGTGTTGAGGATGTCCAACCTATCATACTAATAACACACATTTTAAAATCATGTCTTACTTACAAGGGGTATTAGGGTTTTCATCATAAATAAACCATTACAATAATAATATAGAGTTTAATACTTTTTAAATGTAGGAATAAAACCTAAAAACACAAGTGTAAGTGTACCCAAAATTTAGGAACAGTCATGCACAAAGGACACTAGTGCTATTTTTAGGACACTAGAGCTACATGGAGCTAATTTCCAAGTATGAAACTACAATTTAGGAGAGGATATGACATAGGGATCTAGATGATGACACTAACACCTATTTTTATCTCAATTTTAAGCACTCATATCTTTTGCATCAGGTATTTTCTAGATAAGTCTTTATTTGATGATATTTATTACTATTTTTAGAAAGTCAAAATAAGTCAAAATTTATAACAAATTAATGGTTATTTACTGGACATTATTTCACTAATTTAGACTACCCAACCCTTTAATTAAACATATGATTTACATTAGCTAAAACCCAAAAGGTTAAAACAATTAACATGGTTGAAATGATCATGAGGCTCTGTTGCATTTATTTATTTTGTTTAAAACAAGTATCTTGCATGCCATTATTTATTAGAGTAAATGAGTTTTTGGTTTTTTTAAAAGAAGTATCTAGTAAATACCAACCACAAAATATAATTCATTTTGTTCTTTGTGCATTATTTAAAATAAATATCTTGCATGCCATTTTTTCTTAGAGGAAATGAGTTTATTATTTATTTAAAATAAGTATGTGGTAAAGACCAACCACATAATATAATTCATTTTCTTTTTTGTGTATTGTTTAAAATAAGTATCTTGAATTCCATTATTTATTAGAGGAAATTAGTATTAAATACCCACCAAATAATATAATAAATAAAGTATAGCAAAAATTATGACAAAAAATTAGAGTATAAAGTATAAATAATAAACCAACTATGGGTCCATAAGGAAAGACAACTATGAAAAATGAGGATGGAAAGAAAACATATTTAAATAAATTCTTTTTAGGTAACTTATCATTATATTTATTCATTTCAAGAATCAAGATAGATGACTATGCATGTAAACAACTACTTTCAGTCTTCTATTTGATTAAGAGAATGTGTCTATAAAAGTTTTAAACTCTATTATAGAGATGCATATGTATTCAAGCATAAGTAAGTTTCTTGAATACATATGTGATAGTTTATCAATATTTATATTCATTAATGTAAGTTATTGATAGAAGAAAAGCTCTAGTAGTTGAAATATTGGGATGAGAGGTTGGAAATAAAGGTGTAGATAATTTCTATGCTAATTTTCTTGTGATTGCAAATGCAAGGTATGGATTTGTGTTTTTTTCTTCTAAAGATTGAGAGCAGTTATTTGCATGCATAGTCATCTATCTTTAAATGAATAAATATACTGATAAGTTCCCTAAAAAGCATTTCTTTAAATATATTTTCTCAAAACATTATCTTTCAAATGTCTTAACCATATCCATAATCAATAATGATAAGGTATACCAAAATGTCTTAACCATATCCATAATCAATAATGGGATTTCATTTTTTTAATTTTAATTAACAAACTATGTCAACCAAAATATAATTATTATCTTAAGATTATTGTGTCCTAAATCATAAGTGGTCCTTAACACATTTATAAAATTGATTAAAATAAACATGTTCTTCCTCTTATATGGTGTTAATGACTAAAAAATTTAATAATAAATAACTTAAACTATAATTATAAAATTGTAAGTTGAAATTGCTATGTTTTCAAGACTTTAAATCTTAAAAAACTAGGTAGTGTTAAAAAAAGGTAAATGACACAAATTAATTGACATCCCAAATTATCACACCTAATGTATATTTTATTTCTAGCATTGAATGTGTTGTAGATGGAATTAAAACTATGGGGATTGATGTTGAGATCTTGCCCAATTTTTTAGAGAATTGGTGTCAGCATATTGAAGGGCCATAGAAAAATTAAATATTGGTCCAACACATCACTCATGGGATTAATGGAATTTTATCAAATACGTTTGTGATGGTTTTCTCAAAATTTATAGTCATTTATGCAAGCTACTAGTGGAAGTAAAGCTATTGGTCCAATATAGATACTTGCAATTCATTACACTATAGATACCTCAAATTAGTTTGGTATAAAATAACAAGTTACACTACAATATACTTATGCATCTCTATAATAGAGTTTGCAAATATTATAGACATGTTATTTTAATCAAATATAACACAAAAAATACACCTACTTGGTATAAAATAATAAGGAAACACCACAATATACTTATGCATCTCTATAATAGAGTTTGCAACTATTATAGACATATTTGCTTCATCAAACATAACACAAAAATACACCTACATGGTATAAAATAATAATGGAACACCAAAATATACTTAAGCATCTTTATAATAGAGTTTGTAATTATTATAGACATGTTCTCTCAATAAAATAGAACACAAAAATACATCTACTTGGTTTAAAATAACAAGGGAACACCACAATATACTTATGCATCTCTATAATAGAGTTTGTAACTATTATAAACATACTCTCTTAATCAAACATAACACAAAATAAAAATACACCTACTTGGTATAAAATAACAAGGGAACACCAAAATATACTTATGAATCTCTATAATAGAGTTTGTAATTGTTATAAGCATGTTATCTTAATCAAACATAACAAAAAAATACACCTACTTGGTATAAAATAATAAGGGAACACCACAATATACTTATGCATCTCTATAATAGAGTTTACAATTGTCATAGACATGTTCTCTTAATAAAAAAAACATAAAAATACACTTTTTATAATTAACTATTAACACTTTTCCATCAAAATTAGAGTCACACATTATCAATTATCAAAATGCAATTTGGCTACATGAATCCATGGAAGATTATTTGGGATCACAAAATCTGTTGTCTTTCCTCAATCAACCTCAGATTTTAGATGCCTAAATTTTAAATTTCAACATGCTAATTTTATTCATTTTGTTCTTGATAATTGTCATGTGTATTCTCTTCTAAAAATTTTGGACTTAGATCTAATACTATAGAGATCTCTAAGTGTAGTGTGTTTGAAGAATTATTAGTCAATCCTCTTCTTTAAGATGTAGACTACCAGATCACCAGATCTCTATCAAATGGAAAATCAAAGGCATTATATTTAGTTGTATAGAGACTCAAGAAAGTCTCCAAATTATTTTTAATCTTGTTTCTTAACTTTGAATTTTAAAAATAACAATGTACTAAAAATTCTCTCATCTTTAACTAATCCGAAAATCATTATTTGGCATAAATTAACAAGATTAATATAGTTAGAGATACCATCATGTAATATTTCACTCAAGCTTAAAGTAGTCCATATTCTAGTAATTGAGCCATATTTGAAAGAATTGTCCACAACTTTAACTTGTTCTAACATTGTTGTGTCAAATGGAACAAAATTCTCACTTAGCTTTGCTAAATCTAAAATGCCTTCAATTTTTTCACCATTCAATTCTACTCTTGTAGAAGTGTTGGGCCAAAGTTTTGATTTTATTTTGAAAATTTGATGTGCTATAATTTTTCCAATATTGAGGGTACACCAAAGACATGGATTATAGTAGTTCATCTCGAGGAAAATGATCTCTAATCTATGAAGAGAGACATTTTGCAATTTCCTTCAAGGTGGACCTTATAAAAGATACAACCTCAAGGAATTGATACCTTATAATAGGAACTTATTTGAGTTTATTAGATCAGACAAATGTGTCAAAAGTGTCTAGGTTATTTTACATACTTGCATTTTCATACATAAATATCCATCTTCATTAAACTCCAAATAGTTACCACTATGTTCAATATTTATCTTTAAGTTCTAACTTATGAAATTTTACCCTATAAATGAATGTTGTGTTAAATACACATTATCAAGGGTAAGGATATTAATTTTAACAACTTAAAATATTCTTAAATGTACAATGTTTTTTATTGAGATTTATTTATCATTAAATTAATTTCATCCAACATGGGTAAAAGGCTGCATAAGGTCAATAATGTCTCTATATCACTTAATTGAAAAAATATATATGAAACTTTATATATTATGTGATGGTGTTCCTTTATTATTCCCATCAATGATTGATATTCTGCATATACTCTATGTGCTAGTCCACAAAGAGAAATCCATCGAGTATCAACATCCTTAAGTAGCTTATTTTCTTACTTTAAACCTTCAACAAAAATTTAAAATTGTAAAAATATTTTAAGACTTCTAAAAAATTATGAATGGAATTCATTAATAATATCTTCATATTTTGAGACTAAGTAAACTTCCTCACAAATATGAATGCCCAATTCATTCTATGTGCCATGAAATGAATACCAATCATATATGGTGTACAATAAGTTTGTATCCTTACATAAAGACCACTTCTTTGACCTTGCATAACCGATGCTCCATCTTCCCCTACACAAACAATATTTATTATAATTGAGAAATCTTCCATGCCACTAACCTCTTTCAAATTATTCTTAACTAGTTATAAAATGTTTTAAGAAGTTGCATTTTATTTCATTTTATGTATGGAAAGAAAATACGGCTGATGAACATGATTTATAATAGTGTAAACATGCACACACACCCAATAAGTGTTATCAATGGTTTTAACTTCATCTAATGATAATGCTATGTATATTGAAAGCCTTATCTTCTCTTGAATATCCTCCTTTTCTACTTCAACAAGATAATTAGCCCATTTCCAACCACTAGTAACTAACCAATGAGTATTTAGAAAGTTTAGGATGCCAAGAAATTGTATCATGTCATTATATCTTGGATAATTAGTCTTTGGTTGACCTTTGTTTAAAATGTGAAAAATAACACAAATTTGTATAGTCTTTGACATTTGGCCGATTCCCATCATTTTTACAAATAAAGCTACAATGTTTCTTTCACTTTCATGAAGCTTTTTTTGTTTTACTAGGTATTCATCATATTCACTCACATACCTAACATGAAGAGACTTTTCTTTTATTCTCCCTTGTATCACTGATTTTTCCTCTCCATTTATAATTTTATTTTCATACACTTCCCCACATGTTTCTCTATTGTATCTAATTTTAGCTACAAGAGTTTAACCTCTTTCCCCTTGCCCCCAATTTCTAAATATATATATTACATATATACTCTTTTGGTGGCTCATTAGTGTGTTCACTCAAAATAGGTTTAATGAAAGGATATTTAAAAACCCATTCATCTTGAAAACTCATTGAAATTTCCCATTCACATGACTTCCTTTTTTGGAGTTGTGATAAACTTCATGAAATACTTGTGAGGTTGAATTATCAACACTTTTAGAACCATATTATCTTAAATCATGATCATTGTCATTCTTAATTGCATCCACTGATTGAAAGTGATCATAACCCTATTGAACATGATCTTGATCATGAGAAAGAATATTTGGTTCTGGTTGATTTTTTAAAGAATATTTAGTTATGGTTGTTTTTTTAAACTAGTATTTATTTTTAAAGGTTATTATTTTTGATGTTTATAAAAATATGAACAAAAAGGTATTTACATTTGATGAACCCCCTAATAATTTCCTAGCACTCGAACTAGAAGTAGCCATTTTACAAATAAAACCTTTCATTGCGAACTTTATGAATCATCATTGCAAATCACTCCCTTCAAGGATGAAATCATTACTTCAATTCTTGAATTAACTTTTACATTGGTATTTTAAAATTTAGCACCTAAAAAAATAATGATACCAACACATTTATTTAGAAAAAGCTCAAAAATGAACTGTAAAAATATTGATTTGAAAATGATATCATAGATAAAATCTAAATTTACACAATATATTAATTTATAAATTAAAAATTTAACTAAACCAAAACTAACTTACAAATTCAAGACATGGAAATAGGGACCAACATAAATTTATAAGGACATGCTACAATTTATTAGTGACTATTTTGATGCACCTTGGATCTTTATATTTATGGTTGTAGAATAACAGTGATTTTAGGAAGCAATAAATATTTATAAGATGTGCATAGGAGTTTTTATAAATTATGGGAATAATAATGAATGATGCACTAATTAAATATCTCAAATATCAAATATATGTATATGTGAATAAAATTTCAAATAATATAATCTAACTTATCCAACAAAGTAAAACCTATAAAAGAGGAATCTCTAAAAAGAAAGATTTCTAATTCTATCAAAGTGTTTTATCAATGAAAATAGAATAATAAAAAGGAAAATATAATCACTATTATAACTAAGAGCAACTAAAATAACAAACTAATATACTCATAATTCAATGTCAAACATCATAATTTAATGGCCAATCTTAAATTATTATTTTGAGAGGTTTACAAATGTCTATACTCAATTTATACTAAGTAATGCACATGATCTTACCATATGTACTCAATTTTTTTAGTTATGCCATCCTCTCTTTTCATAGTTATCTTTCCTTATGGCCCCATAGTCAATTTATTATTTATACTCTATACTTTAATTTTTTGTCAGAATTTTTGCTATACTCAATTTATTATATTATTTGGTTGGTCTTTACCACATACTTCTTTTATAAAAAAAAGAAATTAATGATTTTTTGTCATAACTTTTGCTATACTTAGTTTATTATATTATTTGGTTGGTATTTACCACATAATTATTTTAAACAAACAAGAAATTGATTTTCTCTAAGAAATACTCCTTTAAACAAATGAAACTGATTTCCTCTGAGAAATAATGGCATGCAAGATACTTATTTTAAACAATGCACAAAGAACAAAATGAATAAATTAAATAGAGACTCATGATCATTTCAACCATATTTATAACCCAAAAATAACAATTTCACAAATTTAGAGTATAAGGAAAAGATTTGGAGATATACATGAAATTGCCAAGAAAACCAACATGCATAATATTTTAAGCAAATATATTTAAAGAAATACTTTTCAAGGAACTTATCATCATATTTATTCATTTCAAGATATAAAAATATGCATGTAAAAAACTACTCTTAGTATATAGGACAAAATAAATATAAATCCATAACTTGTAGTTATAATCACAAGGAAGCCAACTTAGAAATTGTTTGCACCTCATCCCAATCTTTTAAATTCAAGAGTTTCACTTCCAACAATAACTTGCATCAATGACTAGAAAAATCAAGAAAATATTAGCAAATAAATTTAAATAAATACTTTTCAAGGAACTTATCATTATATTTATTCATTTCAAGATAGATGACTATGCATGCAAACAACTGCTCTTAGTCTTTAGAATAAAATAAACATAAATCCATACCTTGCAGTTGAAATCACAAGGAAACCAACTTAGAAACTATCTACACATTCATTTACAACTTACAATCTCAGTATTTAGACTACCAGATCTTTGATTTCACCAATAAATTGCATCAATGACTATAAAAATTGAGAAATTGTCAACAAATATCTTTAAAAAAATAATTTTCAAAGAACCTATCATTATATTTATTCATTCTAAGATAGATGACTATATATGAAAATAAATAATATTAGTATTTAAAATAAAATAAACACAAATACACACCTTTTAGTTGTAATCACAAGGAAACTAACTTAGAAATTTTCTACACCTTCATTTCTAACCTCTCATCCCAATCTTCTGACTACCAGAGCTTTGATTCTACCAATATCTTGCATAAATGACAAGAAAAATTGAGAAACTGTCACATATGTATTTGAGAAAATTAAATTAATCTCATAAGTGACATGTTGGATCAACATGAATTTTTTCCTTGGGCCCCTCAATATGCTAATGCCAATCATTAAAAAATGGGGTAAGATCTAAACCTCAATCCCTATATCTTTAATTCCACATGTATAACATTCAATGCTAGAAATGTTTAAAAGTTATTTATTATTAAGTTTTTTAATTATTAAAACCATATATAAGGAATAACATATTTGTTTTACTTGGTTTGTAAATTATGCTAAAAAAAATTTCAAAACATTTTCATAGTTTTAAAATTATAAACTATATAATAAGGTCTACCAAAATGTCTTAACCATATCCATAATTAACCTTTCAAATATTTTTTTATTTCAATTAACAAACCATGCCAACAAAAATATAATTATTACCTTAAGTTTATTATAAACTAGGTGGTCCTTATCACACACACACACACACACACACACACACACACACACACACACACACACACACACACACACACACACACACACACACATACATATATACCTGGTGATTCCAAACTAACCTATACATGTATCATATAATTTCTTGGTGAATCAAGCCCATACATGAATAGTAAATTTGGCAAATGTATGTCCCAAAATAGAATCAAGTATAATCTATAAGGCAATTTGAAACCCTTGTATAAGAAATTGTAAAAAAATTGAGTTTATTTGACCTATGCATATTTTTAAATAATTATCCATTTTCAAATTCAAAATAAACCTACTTATATCCTTTTAGCTATAAATAGCCTCTAAAATTTTCCTTGGAACACATGTAAAATCCATTTTTCAAACTATCTTAGGATGTGATGGACTAGGTTGTGTACCCAAACCACTAGTCAATGTATTAATATTATCGATGCCATTTATGTTATTCTTGATTAAATCATGTATCTTACGCCTTGAGTGAAAACATCTATTAGTTGAATGTCCTCCACATACATTCCAATCAAAATATGCATTCATATCAAAATCTTTATTTTGTTCCTTTATCATATTAACCCTCATTGGTCGAGGGAGAGATATGAGATTTCATTTGTGTAAATTTTGTAATATCTCATGAGGAGATTCTAATAATCATAAAAATTGCCTATGTTGAGGAGTAGGAGGACAATCCTATTAATAGATTATGTAACTTTGTTAGATTTATCCTTAATAAGATCAGTTTGCAATTATGATTTGTAATAAAGCCTTAATTATTAAACCTCTTAATCTGTTATTATAATGTGTTATAATTATTTTTTCCTTGTCAAGTCATTTTATGATAACCAAAATATGATTTACCCTTTTGATGTGACAAAAAAACATAGTTTTGTATATAGTGGAAAGAAAAATAATAAAAATCTTGTCAAGTAACATTTGAAATACCACACTGATTTATTTTATACATTAGTTACATGTAACTGTGTCTTAAGATATATGTAAGATCCTTTATCTAGGAATTCTACATTATTGACTCAATTTTACATAAACATTAGAATTTTTAATTAATAATTTGTGCAATGTATAGTGCCTCTTGTGCCCAAGTCATACTGGATTTTATAAAATGTTGTCTCAAAGGAACATTTATCATAATATATTTATGTTGTGAATTGACATTGTAACAAACATTTATATTTTTATTCATGATTATTTAGAAGGGGTCATTACCTTATCCTACCTTTAGTTTCACATGAAGGATAATTCATGATTTATGAATGCCCACCATGTTAAAATCATCTCAATATTGTCCCAAGCCTATAGGTATAAACTTTAGATGAGACAAATAATAATTTATGTTCGTAAGAACTTGATTGCCATCACCATCACTCTCATCCTCCATAAATATCCAATTGAGATCTTATAAATTAACTAATAGAGGAAGATTAAGTATCATCTCCTTTTATGGTTAAGAAATATGTGGTGACTCTTTTATCATATCTTAACTAAGTGATATACTTGGATTTTCTTGATTGTCCAACTTCATATGTATGTATTCATTCCACTAGTATAACTTGTAATGAAGGTATTATGGAGGAATGAGAATCATTAAATTGTGGTATACATCCATCACTAGGTTTCACTAGTTTTCAATACTTGAAAGGTTGATTATCCACGTGACATGTATGTAAACATTTATCATTCATAAATTACAAATGTTGATGTAAGGTGGATGTTACAATGTTCATATCATGAATCTAAGGTATACCTAATAGTAGGTCATAACACAAATGATGTGGTATTACTTGAAACATAGTAATTAATATTTTAGGGTCAACTATCACATCCAAAGTAATTTTTGATAACACTTGGTGAGGGATATTATCAAAACCTCTTATATTCTCGTGTGACTTATGAATGGTGTCCATATTGATACCTAGTGTTTTTAGAAACATGATATTGCAAATGTTCAATGTTAATCCATTATCTACCAAAACATGATTAAATCCCTTATTTAAGACTCACACTTGAATAAACAGTGGGAGATTATGATCTATAGTATGTTTGGTAGGCAACTATTCATTCTAAAAATAAATCATGTCTTCATTAGTATTTAATGTATTAAAAATGGACATAAAATAAGCTGACTCAATATTATTTAGAAAAGTTATATCATGAAATATTATATATAAAATATCCTTATAGATAGTGGAACTCTTGAGAAACTCTAATAAAGAGACTTTAGTTAGAGAATTATTAAGTCTATCAATGACATCATAGTCTCTAATCACATTGGTTGGTACCCTAGGAGGTGGAGGGGGATTAAGAGGGCCATTTTGACTACCTCCTTTTTTTCCAATAGGATGATGCACCCTACCTCTTCATGTTGTGATATCATGGATAATTTATTCCAATATAAGCCTAGGGTGAATAATGGGGGTGGGATGGTGGCTATCACTAGCTTGAGGTTTATGGGAAGGAGAAACAAAAATATTCATACATTCCCTTTCCTATAGAGTAGTAATTAGAAGTATATCGAGTTCACCATTCATGAGATATGTGTTACTAAGAATATTTGATAAATCATCAATATTAATTTCATGTTTAGTTTTATTGCAGATGATCTAACCCATTATATTGCATGCATTGTAAAAACATTTCATATTTTAGGAAAGAAACATGTAACTATGACAATCATAACTTGAATAAAAAATATAAAATATCAACACCCACTATAGCTATGTTAGGGTTTTTCTTATGAAAATAAGGGAAAAATAAACATTATATTTTAAATTCAGACCTTATTGTAAGATGAATTTGAAACCTTAAGAAAGAAAGACCCACAATTTTCCATGCTCAAGATAATGATCAGGTTCACTAAAATGTTTTATTTATGTTTGATTTATTACAATCTATATAATATAAAAATTAGTGAAATTCATATTGTGTAAAATAGGGAATTTACCATACAAATTTTAATGTAAAAGATAAAATGAAATTACACTTTCTGTTTTTAGAATTGACAAGACAATGGAGAAATTTTTTTTTAGTCAATTTTTTAATTTACAGTGTTCACTGTCTACATCATAATCTCTAAAAATGATGTCAATATACTTTATAATTAATAAAATAAATAAATAAAACCTCAAAAATTTCATGAATATTAATAATAATACTCATATACCTATGGTGACCATTACTAGCCTAACCTTTCTAATACTATCCTGGGTGACTATGCCACCTATATTTTCACAGATAAATGATTTATAAGTTTTTACTTGCCCTCAGTTCTATGCATAGATATTTGATTTACTTATCCTTGAATTGAAACTATAATTTCACTTTCAACATAATATTGACTTAGAAAAAGGGTTAGAAATATGGGTTGGACTATCCAAACCAGTCCCACTAAGTGATTGATCATTGCTCACATTTCAATATTTTGAAGAGGGCTCAAACCACACAATTCTCCCACCTTGGTGTGTGAGTGAACCATCATAATCATGCTATAATGTGATGAAATGATTAGAATTTTACACTTGAAAACATGCAACTTTGACCTAAATTTTGTATTTAAACTTGGATATATGGATTATCCTTTAAGGGATTCTAGATTGAGAGAGTGAAAAATGGATTTCTCAAGTCTGCAATAATTATTCATAAAGTGGCCAACTAATTTCCAAATGAGTAAGACCTTAGGATTAATTTGTATTTAAATATGACTCTTTTGATATTTTTACCTCTAAACCAACCCATGAAACATCTTTATGCCAAATTTATGGAGGTGTTCCAATTTGAGCTTTAGCTTTTAAGCATTTCTAGACTCTACTAGCATTAACAAACTACAAGCATTGATTGTTGTCCATACTATATTGATAGGGAAAATTAGGGATCTAAAATATGGTGGAAGTATACTTAGGATTATTAAGCCTTTTTTCATAGACTAGAATGATCTTAGATATGTTTTTTGATAAATTGGGTTAGATAAGATACAGACTAAGTAGAAAGATAAGGGAACATGTGCACAATAGTCAAACGTGAATGTACAAGTCCAAATATGTCAATATATGTTAAAATTGATGTTTTAAAGTGTCTAATATCAAATTTATGTGTGTTCAAATGCATCATTTTAAGTATAACATTGAAATATTAGATTAAAAGTATATAATAAAGAAATTTTGTACCCATGATTAATCACACTTAAAGTTGAAAGGTATGCCCTAAATGACCTACTTGATCCATGAAAAACCTATAAAAAACATGTATATATTAATTTCCACCCATTATAGAAAATATAAAATAATTTGGATCATTCAATAACTTGAAATTGAAAAGATAAGGAACAAATACACCTAAGGATATGAGAAAAAATTTGCCCTTTATCAAATTCATTTAAGATAATGCCATGGGTTGATTATGCACCCAATGAGATATAAATAATAAAACCTGTAGATACATATATTTTGTATTAGATACTTGACAATGTCAATTTTAACCTTTCCTTGAAATAGTTGACTTATGTGTAACACATAACTCTTGCACACCTTTCTCTCCTAGCCATTCATCTATCTATGGACTTGGTTTTCCTAAAATTTCACCACCTATATAAATGAACTACCTATCTTCTACCATATTAATGTATTATTTTTTTAATACTATCATGATATTTTAGATCATTATTCCCTCGATCTTGGAAGGTGTCAACAATAGTCAGATGTTGCTAGCTTCTGACAATGTCTATCTTTGTTGATAGTGTCCTAGGTTTTAAAAATAACTATTTTTTAAATTCAAATCCCTCCCATGGGTCAACCCACACATTTTTCATGTTGGTTATAGAGGGAAATCACCCAAAGAGTTACACACACACACACACACACACCCACTCATCAAGCCTAAGGCTATTCCTATATATCTCTCACTTAGAGAACTACTTTTGAATTGTAATATATATTTGCATATCATTAATGAAATATAATAAAGAATACAAATTTTAAAAACCCATAAAAATAGTGTGAAAACCAAGTCTAAATACCTAAATCATGGTCACAAATGCATATTTTCAAGTGTTTAAAACCAAAGAGTTAAATTGCATTCTGGTGGATCACTATTGAACACACATGTAGATAGGGATGAGATTTACATGTGGTTTGAGCCCTCTTTATATTATTGAAACATAAGCAACACTTAACCACTCAACAAGGTGTAATTGGGGCTATACAACCTATCTTTATAACCCATTTTTACATGGAAAATAAGTGTCAAAAATGGATTTAAGGTTTAATAGAAAAGAAGGACAAAATATAAATATATATGAATAAGATAGAGGGAAATAAATTATATAAGAAACATTTTGATAGGCAAGTGTAGTGACCTATGGTAAATAGATCGACAAAAAATATATAACATTTTTATTGATAGTGGATGTCCATTATTATTATAGGTGTTCAATATTTACTAGCAGTGTCCTTGAAATTTTTGACAACTAGTCTCCTGAGATGAGTGATCATCAATCCATTATAGACTAATTTTTATGACTATTTAAATATAAGAGGCATACCAAAACAAAAATAAGCTAAATATCTTGTCCTCTTGTAATTTATATAAATAGTAAACTCAATATCAGTCTACTTTTTACATTTAGATTTATGTTGTGAATGACATATCTTATGTTATTTGAATATTCATTAGTTTATATATTTAAATTACTAAATAAAAAATAATTTAACACATTATATTTAACTTGATATTTATTGTTCCTACGACAAACCCTAGGTTTCCCTTAGGGTTTCATCCTTACTTCTTAGGGTTTTATATTTCTTTTACATTAGGGTTTGAATATGATTTTTGTTTTTCCATTTAATCATAATGGAAAATATAATTGATTTAGATTATAATAAGGGAAATGACTATATTTATTTTCATGATAGGTTTGATGATATAAATCAAACCAAATTAATACAATATATTAATATGAATATAAACATGGTTGATGTATTGTTATATGTAACTATAGATGAAATAAAAAATATTGCTTAGGAACCTAAATTTGAGGAATGACATTTTGTATTATTTAGAGATACTAATTTACCTTTTAGAGTTATTGAATATGAAATAGGTGTTCAAACCACTACTCCTACTACTATCACTACATCTACACATTTGGTGACATAGTTGATGCTCACTCATAATGCTGGGGTAACATAAGGTTTTATCCATATTTATATGGCTATCCTTACACAAAATACTTTTGTCCCTCCTAGGATGGATACTTGTATGACATCATCCATTTATACACTATGTTATTCCTAATACTTAGATCCTTATTCAAATTATCCTTGATCTTCAAGCCAATGTTTTATAATTGGAACAAGTTGTTTTTAGAAAGAGTCATTTAACTTATTCTCAAGCATTATTCATTAACCTATTAGCCCTAAATATTTTAGCTTATACCTTATTTAGAGGATTTTTGGCACATAATATTACATTTTATGGTGATAAAATTGATATATAACAACACCTTCAAACCTTTCACACATCATGTTTGGACTATGTATCTAGAGATAATTTGTTAACCAAGTTGTTTCCAAGGAGTCTCAAGGAATATACTTTGTAATCATTTTATGACCTCCTATTTCAAATGGTGCATTCATTCAATCCTTTATAAATTATTAGGACACTTTTCAATCAAAATAAGGCATACATTATCCTATGTTTAAATTATAAAACTTAAGCAAGGACCCAATTAAACCATCAATGATTATGTGTTTTGTTACATGACCATAACCTCTAAGATGACTAATCCTATGATTTATAATGAGTTATAAGACATATTTGAAAGTAAAAATTACTTTTTTTCAATCATTTGATGACTTTTTCCATATGTTCAAGGAATTTGAAGTTAAGCTCCTTGTTATGGAAAAGCTAAAGTATGGACCCAATCCTCCAACTACTTATAGTGCAAAACTTCAAAGAAACCCAAATTTTAAATTTAAGGCAAATAATAATTATAATGAGGAAAAATTAATAATTAATATAATGTCAAAAGGTACTAATCAGCTTGTCTTATGAACCCCATAAAGGAGGCAATTTACATGATTTTTTGAACCTCCTCTTAAGATATATCAAAAGTTACTTGAGTGCGATCTCACATCTCTCCCTCTTAAAAATGAGACTTATATGAATAGGGAACCATCTAAGGGATTTAAAATCAATGCATACTATGATTATAAAGTATGTGTAAGACATTCTATGAACAAATTCTTTGGGTTAAGACATAAGATACAAGATCTAATCAATGATAATATCAATCAACTTAATGAATTACCGCATCTATGAATGATTTATGGGCACAATCTAAAGCGAATGAAAAATTGAAGATATTTTATGATCCCTTTCCAAATAATGTAAAAAAAGAGACTAATAATCATGAGGTGCATATGACTAATATAATATGTCATCCAACTTTGTATGCTTCAAAGATTAAATAAGAGGGACATCCTATTGATGGTATTATTGGTATATTTAAGGACACACAAGTACATAGACCTATTATCACATTTGATGAACATAAGATTTTTGATTATGATTCCTTTAATGTGTCATTATTTATGCACACTTACATTGATTCAAGTCCTATACATAAAGTCATGGTGGATAATGGGTCAAGTAAAAAAAATTACACTATGACATTGTTTACTAGTCTTCAATACACAAATGATCATTTGAATAGTTAAACAAGATAATGAAAGGATTTGATGGAAAAATATAAAATATATAGGGATCATTTTGTCACCATTTATGGTAGGGTATGTGTTAGTTTCTAATTTATTTTTAGTTTTTCCTAATATGGGGGAATTTAACATGTTACTAGGACATCCTTGGATACATAAGATACATGTAGTGCCATATTCAATACACTAATGTGTAGAGTATATATATGGTAATTGAGTGGTTACAATTCTAAGTATTCAATATGAGTATCATATTTAACCAATGACACTTCCTTAAAAACCTCCTCCATAGCATGTTATACAACCTACATAGGTTCTTTCTATATATTTAGTTTAGATAAAGGTAATTGTTTTCCCTCAAAGACTAATGCTTCTATGGCTGTTACATTTTTAGTCTACACAAAAGACATTACCTAGTTAGTCATGTCCTTGGTTGGTTTTATAGGTGTCTCTATGCATTCCATAATGAACACCATCTTATTATCCTCATGAACAACATTGTTCATAGGTTTTTATGGTTTCTAAATGTACATAAAATACACAATATCATATGGGATATCATGACAATGATGGATAGGTTATAACATGTGATCACTTTTTAGGTTTTTATATAGATACAATTGTTACTACTCAAGTAAAAAATGTGACATTCATCATAATTGATCTAGGTCATACATGTGAGCATCCCATTGATGGGATAATTAGTTAGCATGAACATAAATAAAAATTAAAAAATACAAACAAAATAAAAAATTAGGAAAACATAAAAAAATAAAATATTCAAAAAAAAAATCATGACCTACACATGACATATGTTGTTAGTTTACATAAGTTATTAATGTCATTTATCACATATGTTGTATATTACATATCCATTTTATATGCACATGATTTTCACTATAACATGAATGGGATGTAAGACATAAAAGTTATATATGACACATGGACATTTATATGTGAGACATTCCTACACCTAGAAATTACCTTTCTACACTAGGGACATGCCTACATTAGGGAAATCTTGGTACACCTTTACAAGTTATATATTTATTTTACCATTCCATTGATCATATAAAGTTACTTAAACTAATTGTTCTTGAATATACCATTTAAAGTGTTATATGCTATAAATAGTTTACTTTGATATGCATGATGATGACATAGATTGGTTTTGTAGACTAACATTGTTTGTTTTATGCATGTTTGTTGTTGATGATTGTTACATGGTGTGATAAGTAACTATGTATTGCATTGTGTGACCCTTATATTTTAAGGTAAACACTAACATATGTTATTATATAATTGATTTTTTTTTGTCTTGATCGACCTTCACCTTACATGATTTATGTGGAAACATATGGCTCTTACACACCCTTATCCTCTATCTACATGCTTTATATAGGTCATAAATTCTTGATTTACTATTATTCATCTATAAGAATTCTTAATTTTATTTTTATAGACAAATAAATTTGGTCATGGGTAATTGACAATGTTAATTCTTGATATATTCTTAATCACTTGACTTCCATTTGATTAAATGAATCTTATTCATCATTCCTCTAAGCCATTTCTCTGTATGCATGTTGTACCCTTACCCTTTGTTTTTCATTAATATAACATAGAATTTTCCAAGTTAAATGTTCAAGGTATATAAAATTACCTTCATATTGTTCCTTGTAAAGGACATCTATCTCTAATCTTCCTGGATAAGTTTTCTCTATGCAAACAATGATGCACTACGCTCTTGTCCACTTGGGTCAGCCACATCCTACACTAAATAATGACTAGTTTCCAAATTTGAAATCAATATTTTAGATATTCTTTTTATATCTCAAATTTACACCCTTGAGAGGATGTCTTCAAGTCCTCTCACTTGAGCTATACAATGAGACTAGTCCTAGGTTGTGGGTGACCTCTAAGTGGACTAAACCTCTATATTTTGGGGCTAGCTCCCCTTGATGTATCAATTAGGCTAAAAAATACTACACTAATAAATTATAAAGGAAAAGGGAAAAGAACAACATGAAATAAAACTAAGGGGGTGATGCATCAAATCAACTGATTACTACCAACTAGTTGCATGTACACATGTAAATCATGAGACTAATCTAAACATACACTACTCCTAATTTGAATCTCTCACATTGGAATTTCAATGTGGAGGTTGTGATATGTGTTTAGGATATGAGGACTAATCAATAGGTCTAGAATGACACTAATGAATAGGAAAACTCACTCAACCCTCACACTTCACTTGAACACTTCACATGACCTACAAAAGAAGTTTAAAAACTATACATAAGTGTTAGAATTGGACAAAATGTCAAGGAAGACCAAGTAAATCACTTGAAAAGATCAAATATTCATGCATACACACTAAGTAAATTCAAATGAGGAGGTAAAACTAGTAGTATTTATTGATCCAAGGCATATAAATGAGTAGGGATTCACCATACTCAGGTGGAGGATCCTTTCAATGCTAAAATAGGTTGTACATATAGAGAAAGAGAGAAGGAGAGAGAGAAATGGCATAGAGGAGAGAAATGATGAGTCTTAATCACTCATGAAAAGAATTAAAATCAAGAAGTTTGTAGAATAGTCATATAAGGTATTTAATGGCATGTGTTGATTTCATGATGATGCTTCCTCTCCCAAATGGCATAGGGGTCTCTCTATTTACTTGACACATCCTATATTCTTCTTCATACTACCTTCCTTTTGGCTTGGAATGTGACAAGTGTAAATCTGAATTTAAATGATCATAAATCTCATCTAAATTTCTTGACATATTGTGTCACCTCCCCCTCTTACATCTGACCATGGAAAATAACAAGATATTATGAAGGACTTTGGTGATCAAGAGAGGGTCATTTGAGTTTCTCTTTCTATAATCAAGATACTTGTGAAACATGTTAAGATTCATTAAATTTTTCAAGAATGCACATTGATATATTCAATGAAATAAGAGGATATATGGAGTGTTTCAAAGTGTATGATTCAGTTACTTGAGGTTTTCTTTGAGTATCTCTTGTAATGACTAGTCTTTCATAAACATTTACAAACTGCCTTCATGAAACAAACCTATACAAGTACTTCTAGGGTCAAATTCATGGATTTTTTATACTTGAGAATATATAATACACCTTAATCCACCTTATGCAATAGTCCACACCTTCAAAAGAGATAAAACACCCTATTTATAGATCAAAACCTTGTAAAGACACATAATTCAGTACATATGTACAAGTGCAAGTATAACCTAGTGGCATCAAAAGGACCTTTCTAGAGTTAAAAATGTGTTTTAGGTGTTTCCATGACCATTTCAATGAATTTATAGCCATTATTTTCTCATTATTCCATATCAAGCTCCAAAAGTGGGTTTGGGAGGGTTTAGACATGTTTAGACTCTTATCAATCATTCATAGAGCTAAGGCATTTGATGAACATCCAAATTCCATGGATCAATTGTGTTAAGGGTGGTATATTATTCCTAATATCTTAAGTTACCATGCATCTCCTCATGTAAGATATGAGCATCTCAGCTTGCTCCTCTTAAGCTGGCAAATTATGTGGGTGAGGTCGAGAGAGAGATTTAGTCCTAAAATACTACTATAAAGGTTTTATTCTAATCCAAAACCCTATTAGAGGTATGTGTCACTTAAAAATACATATTCATATGGTTCATCATGTGTTTTCACCCATCATACTCATTAGAAACTGCTTGTACCCATTGTTATGGTTTATAGATAGATTTGAAGCAAAGACCCTAGTGACCATGATTTGACATTTCTCCTCCATGTAGTGTTTCTAAGCCATATGAGCATCTCTATAATTCCTATTTGATGTCTTGTGATTCTTCATACTTACATTCTATTCAAGACATTCACTTTCTTCATTATCTACATGCAGACCTGTAGGTCTTCTTCATGATTTAGATTTGATTTGACCTCCTCACTGTGCTTCCCCTTCATTTGTGACTAACTTATCCTTTGTGTAGTCTTGGAAAATATCTACTATGTTCAAAAGTTATATTTCAATACCTAAACTGTCTTATCATTCTCATATTTAATCTCTCTTAACTTGAGAGACCTCAAAAGAGAGGGTTTAGAGCCCACTTGGCTCTAAGAACCTCCTCAACTACATACCACCTTGAATCAAGATTACTCAATCACCTCTTAACACTTTAGAAATCTCTTTCAAATGATTTGGAATTATATCCATGCATTAAATCCATATATTAAAGTTCAAGAACTTATCAAATCACACATAGTCCTCTTGAGGTCCTAGGTAGTCCACCTTGAGATTGTCATGAGTGGAACTATAGGTGTAAATTTATGTTTAGGGCCTTCATATGATCTCAAGAGAAATATACAAGAGTTATAAGCCCATATGAAACTTTTTAAAGTATTTTCAAGATTTGGGTAGTCATTTTAGTGTCTTATGGAGTGTTGAAGAGTTTCTAAGAACCTATCACTAATGAGAAACCCCTTCTTCTAGTCTACACACATTCCTTTGACATGAAAGTTCCATCTCTAACTTTTCTCTTATAACCTTAAATATAGTCAATCCATCACATTAAAATTCCATTCAATCCTCAAAACTCTCCATGTTTGTAAATTTTCCTCAAACCTTGAGGCACAGGCCTATGAGTTCTCATCTAGATCTATGATTGTACCTTTGAGGTTGTCTTCAATAGCCCTTTTACCACCTTAATGACCCTTGGCTAGTGATGAAGATTTATTCAAATTTATCAAAAACTTTTAGAACTTTTAGTAATTTCCACATCAACTTGCATGAAATCTCATCCCTATATTGGCTGTTATCAACCTGTAGGTGTTCTTTTAGAACCTTTTGACAATTAGCCTCACTAGAATGAGTTTCTTTAGACTATTCAAGTATATTCATGATGTTTATAAGTTAATCATATTTATATTTTCCTAAATCTCCCTTGGAACCTCCTAGTATTTCATCCAACACCAAAAATAAGTCCATTTTCCATCTAGACCTATTACAAACATGTAAGTGTACAATTAGCCTTCTTGACTACAAAAGGCATTGAGAATAAGTTGTATTCAACTCATTTTGGATTTTAGTGATCACATCGAGATCAATCATCATTATTATTCTTAAAATTTGATTTTAATAGTTTCCCAACATCCCATTATACATCATAAACATATCCCTTTCTCTCCTTTGCTTGTAATAGGCCTGTGGATGCACATTTGGTAGAGAACCTTAATAAGACTATAGGTGAGATTTTTATATTATGATGAGTTATAAAATGGAAATGAGGATAATGTTATTAGATTTATTCATAAGTTATTGGAATTAATTCACTTGTATATCCACTTATCTTGTGCTCATAACTTCTTTACAAGATCATAACTCTTTCCCTTCCTTATGTTCATACACCTACAACTTATGAAGAATATAATGCTTGTGAAGGGTTATAGACCTTGATAGCATGGAAAAAATAATTTAGTTACCTTGAAGAGAATTTTTTAGGTATGTATGAGGTGTTATATCTTTGAAAACACTCTTTCAAATATTTGAAACCTTGAACTCAATAACTCTCCATTGCTTCAAGCTTGTAATTCAATCAAAATAAAGATTTATCATCTCCACAAGCTCACATGTTCTATGTGAAATTAGGAAAATTTGTGAGAGAGATATTGAAACTCTAAATGACATCATCTAATCATCCATTTTTTTCAATATCTCACTCATGCTCATAAACTATTGGAAATATTTGATTGTGAGGAATGAGGGGGCATTTTAACTACCTAGACTTCTTAACAATTGTTCATATAGGAGGGGGGGCTCAGTATGAGAAATAATTTCAAGGATTTTAAGGTAATAATGACCCATATCAACCATAAAGTGAATTATATCCAAATATTTCTCTCTTTTGTACCCCAAGTGAAAACTATTGACCCTCCTTGGGATGCCAAGGAAGCTGATAATAGAGATGCATAGGTTTTATTCATTTTTTGGATTTATACCTACATTAAAAACCTATATTTGACTTGGGGAATATGAAAAGACGTCTCCTAAACCATTTTCACCTATAAATAAGTCTTTTTTATTTGTATAAGTGAATGACTATCTTCTTCTAGGCATTGAAAACCTCTTGTAACTTCTTTTCCTCATTTGAAATTGACTTATCATGAAATTTATGCCAACCTCATTTTATGAAAATTATCATAAATAATTTTCAGGTACCTATCTATGTGGTTTTAATCTTTTGGGGTCTTAAAGTGGTTTTTTGAAAAATTTACACATGTTAGTGGCATATAGAGGAAATTTAAAATGACTTATTGACCTTGAATATAACATGAAACCTATATGTCATCAAAGGACCCTCTTAAATATGTTAATAAATCACAAAATACCCCCTTTCATATTAACCTCAATTAATTATGAAAGGAAAAGACACTAAAATACTTAAACAACCTAAAAACCATTTAAATTTAAGAACCTTAAACAATGATAAACACAAAGGGGAAGCATCCTAAAAGGATATTTGAAGACCATAGATGAATATCAATGAAGCTAAAATGAGATAAATGGAATTTTTTTGATGAGACTCACCTATGGTATCCAAAATTGGCTAACACCTTTGGCGACCTCCTAGGATGGCATGCTTGCTATGCTCATTAGATGGGTTGCCTAGTCCATCCATTGGGCATAGAGTGATATCTCATTCAAAATCAAACTTGGATTGACCTTGACACTTGAATGAAAATTCCTTGAAATAACTAAGAGAAATAACTACCTCTAATTCAATAAAACAAGAAACAAACACACCAAAGAAACACACACAATAAGCAATAAGATAAGACACATTATGCTACAAAGTACTTAAAAGAAAGATAAGACAAAAAATACTATATACAACTAACCTTTCAAAAATGATCCTCCTAGATCAAAAGGAAAGAGTCTTAAGTCACCTTCATGTGATGAACAAGAATGATGTATAAGCTATTGATCATGTATTATTTTATTTGACTAGCTCCTTTCTTGACCACCACCTTATTTGGTTTGACCTCAAATGGAGTAACAATAGAAAATGTGCCTCCAACAAAAAAAAAAATCCTCATGCTCTTCACTTTATACTTCATAATATTGTCTCTCTTTGGAAATGTGAAAGAGCTCCAAATTGATCACATTGTGACTCATGAAGGTGGTAACAACTTAATTTTTAATTAAATTCTCAAATTTCATCTCATAGTCACTTTTAAGAGTGTCATATTCATCATACCTTAGTACACTATGGATGTGAAATTCTTGGTGATGAATAGTGGGATTTGTTCACTTACTAAGAGATTTAAACTCTTCATCAACAACTTATTCTTGAGGTACTAACATACTAAGCTATTAAAACTCATTGAACATATCCAAGTAAGACTTTCACATGTCTTCAAGGCCTCCTTAAACTTATCCATGAGATTCAACAAGATCATCAACCATGATATTATCTTCAATAACTTTCTCATGTATCTCTTGATCATGCTCATTATCTAAGACAACATCATTTACACTCTCCTTATAGTATATAGATTCACCATCTAAACTAGAATAAATATTTTATATTTATTCCCAAATGGCATCTTACTCTTCATTACTTGAAAGCATACCAAGCTCAACTTCAAACTTTCCATTCTCTTGAGGGACAACAAGCTGATCATATGTTTTGCATGCATGAGTAGACTTATGAAAATGCTACAAGTTATATTATTCTTAATCAAGGCTTAATATATAAGAGCTAGATTGGTATTTCTCCTCCTCCATGAAGAAAGGAAGTTATTATTCCCATTTAAAACTCAACTTATCATGTCTAAGTTGTGCTAAACTTGCTTCATCTTCTCCTAGGAGGTTTTTATCTTCACCAATTTCATGTTGACATTCATATTCATGATCTAAAGGGGTCATATGCTTGTCAAACAAGTCCATTTATTCCATAAAACTATGGTACAACTACTACCATGATTTATTAATATTTTATTCTTCACTCTTTTCAATGAAATCATCTTGACAAGGTATTATTGTCCTTATAGCTTACATTCCACCATCAAGACAATATCTCTCATCATCCATGAAGGATGGTTTGCTTCTTTCTTGAAAAAGAGGAGTACCAAGAAATATTTAATCATCATACACACTGGAAAAACTATCCTCATAACCTGATTGAGGCTCACTTGTAAATAATTGATCCTCATTTCAAGATCTTCCACCTCATCACTTAACTTTGATAAACACTCCTTCACATCTGAGCATCCATCTTATACCTTCAATGAAACTAATTCTCCTTCACAAAAGGAGAGGGTGGGAGGGAAAGAGACTTCATTATCTTGCTTGAAACCTAATAGAGTATCAATATAAATTGGAACCTTAGAAGTACTAGGTCAATCATGATTTTATTGAAAGCATGGAGAAGAGAACTGAATTGAAGATGTATTCTTCTCTTTTGACTCTTCAATTACTTTATAAAACTTGGAGGTCTATTGAAATTCATGAATGGATGGAACTTAAATAATAGGTTAAGATATTTAAGGGAATGAGATATATTTTGAATTAGATTCCATACATTTCTCCTTTTCTTGACTTTGGATAGGCACGTGAGAAGGCTCTTTATCAATACTAGGAATGACATAATTAGGGGTCTTAGTCTAAGTATGTCTCTATGATGGAATGGTTTGAGGCTCTTGAGGGGGAGTAGAGGTTACTTGAATAGGATTAGGTTCTTAAAGAGTGAAGGTTTGAAACTTGGCTGTAAAAGAGACATAAGAAGGATTTTGATTGTATTGGATAGGCTCTCCTTCCCACCTCATTAGTCTATCTTCCACTAAGTGTATCATCACCTTAGCCTCTAGCCTTTCATTAGATGGATGATCTTCCTTCTTAAAACATACCCACACTCTCTAAAATACTTACAATAGTTATTTAACCTATTAAATGGGATAAATAGGAGAAGCTACACCATGATCTACTTCTCTATCAATCCTTGGCATCATCCTTAAAAGGTCTAGTATGGTTTGTTTAAAGTTGGATAAGAATGAAGAAGGAGAAACATAGCTGTGACAAGGTGAATTAAAGACACAGGTGGGATGTTAGTAAACTTGGTAGGCAACTATTTGAGGACTAATTGAGATGAATCCATGAAAAAAAATAACTTGATAATACTGATATGAAGGTATATAAGAAGCATTTTGATCATATGAGTAATGATACATACCATTTTTATAATTTATAAGAACTTGGACTACTTAAACTAATTAATATTCATTTGGAGTCACCATTGATGTTTTTTGAAATGCCTCTAAATATTGATTTGTTGAAGGAAAACACCAAAAATCCTTCAACCACTTTGGACCTTGTCCCATCAAGGGTGCCATAACTTTATAGCTAAAATTTTCACCCTTGAGAGGGTGTATTCAATCCCTCTCACTTGAGCTATACAATGGGATTAGTCCTAGGTTGTGGGTGACCTCTAAGTGGACCAAACCTCTAGATTTTGGGGTTATCTCCCCTTGATGTATCAATTAGGCTCATAAACACTACACTAATAACTTTCAAAATAAAAAGGAGAGTGATAACATGAAATAAAAATAAGGGGGTGATACACCAAATCAATTTATCACTACCAACTAGATGCATGTGCACATGTATACCATGAGACTAATCTGAACATACACTTATCCTAATTTTAACCTCTCACATTAGCATTTCAATGTGGAGGTTGTGATAAATGTTTAGGCTAGGGGACTAATTAAGAGGTCTAGAATGATAATAATGAATAGGCAAACTCACTCAATCCTCAAACTTCACTTGAACACTTTACATGACATACAAAATAAGTTTTAAAACTACATATAGGTTTTAGAATAGGATAACATGTCAAGGAAGACCAAGTAAATCACTTAACAATATCAACTATTCATGCATACACACTAAGTATAGTCAAATAAAGAGGTAATACCAGTAGTATTTATTGATCCAAGGCATAAAAATGAGTGGGGATTTTCCATACTCAAGTGGAAGATCCTTTCAATGCCAAAATAGGTAGTACATATAGAGAAAGAGAGGAGAGAGAGAAAGGGTATCAAAGAGAGGAATGATGAGTCTTAAGTACTCATGATAAGATTTACAATTAAGATGTTTGTAGAATAGTATCATAAGGTCTTAAATGACATGTGTTATTTTATTTATGATGCTTCCTCTCCCAAATGACATAGTGTCTCTTTATTTTCTTGATACATCTTATTTTCTTCTTCAAACTAACCTCCTTTTGGCTTAGAAAGTGACAATCATAAACCTAAATTCAAAATATCCTCAATCTCATCTGACTTTATTGATACCTTATGTCACCTCTCCCTCTTACATATGACCATGCAAACCAACAATATATTATGGAGGACTTTGGTGATCAAGAGAGGGTTATTTGAGTTTCTCTTCCTACACTCAAGAGACTTATGAAACCTATCAAGATTCATTTAATTTGTCAAGAATGCACATGCATATATTCAATGTAATAAGAGGCTATATGGAGTGTTTCAAAGTGTATGGTTTAGTTACTTGAGGTTTTCATTTAGTATCTCTTGTAATGATTAGTCTTCACAATCATTTTTAAACTACCTTCATGAAACAGACCCATAAGAGCACTTGTATTTGACGTAGGGAAGATGAAGAGACATCTGTTAAATCATTTTCACCTATAAATAAGCCTTATTAATTCATACAAGGGAATGAATATCCTCTTATAGTGTTAAAAACCTCTTTTAACTACTTTTCCTCATTTAAAACTAACTTATCATGAAATGGTTGCCAACCTTACATTATACCACTTCTCACAAATCATTTTCAAGTACCTCTCTATGTGTTTTTCAACTTTTGGGGTATTAAAGTGATTTTTTGACAAATTTACACATGTTAGTGGCATATAGAGGAATTTAAAAATGAATTATTGACCTTGGATATAACATGAAACCTATAAGACATCAAAGGACCCTCTTAAATATGTTAATAACTCATAAATGATATCCTTTCCTATTAACCTCAATGACTTGTGCAAGGAAAAGACACTAGAAGGCTTAAACAACCTGAAGACCAATTTACCTTAACCTATCCAAAAGAACCTTAAACAATTCTAAAAGCAAAGGATAACCATCCTAAAAGGATATTTGTATACCCTAGATGACTATAAATGAAGCTAAAATGAGCGAAATGGCAAGTTTTTGATGAGACTCACCTATGGTAGCCAAAATTGGCTAATGTTATTTAGGATCCCTTCTAATTAAGTAGAACTATGAGAACAACCCCAAGATGTGGGTCACCTATGGTGGGGTTTAACCTTCAAAAAAGGTTACCTTCCTCTTTGATGCTCACTTAAAACTAATGCTAAACTAATGCTTCATAGGGAAAAGGGTTAGAGAGAGGATAAGTGCTCCTAAGAAGGATAAAAGGTGATGCACCAAATAAAAATGGGAAACTCCCATAAGTTTTAACCTACCCTATATCTACAAAATATAATGCTAGTTCACATAATCTCAAGATCCATCTGATTGCATAAGTGTTTCATAAAAGGGGTTCAGGCAGCAATGGGCAAAGGCAAAGAGGAATTCTATAGACTCACTCTTAGCATTTATTAATAGAAAAAGAACACAAATATAGACCTAAAAATAACTTAAAAGCACCTTATAATAGGTTATAAAGGAGTTTCATGGATGATGAAGATTCTCTTTCACATAATACCATAGTGCATAACTCAATAGACACAGATCCAAGTCAAGAGAGAGGTAAAGAAAGCCTTATTTGCATTAAGAGGTAGTTCTTACAAATGCTTGGTAGGGTAGAGCCTAATTAAGATGAGCATATTTTATAATATCTTAGAGAGTTCCATACTCATTAAGATCAAATATTCCTTATGATAATATAATAAATGAGAGAGAGACATTTCCAATATAAAGAATGGGTAATATAGAGAAAGGGGAGAAGAGAGAGGAGGGAGTATGTTATCCAAGGACAATCAATGAGATGCCACCTATTAAGGGATGCTCCATCATATATTTAGTCCAATAAATACTGGTCCATCATTAATCATATAGATTGAATTAGTTCTAGTAGTCTTTGAGTTCTTCTCATTGGCTGAAAGAGAGGCACTAAAAGATAATAATTAGTTTTTCATGATGAGTCATGACCTCACTTTGAAAGGAAACCCTTAAATGCTCTATAAAAGAATTGAATGCTTCAAACTAATTCTCTAACCACTAGATCCCTTTGATTTTATTTTTCATGCCATCTACCACACCATCTTCCACTTGTGTTCATGATGAGGACAAAATCCCCATAACTAAATCTAATAGAGCTATGCCATACATGCTTTAAGTGGTGGTTTGTCAAGATAATGGCCATGTAAAAGGATGATTTGTTTTCTAATAATCATAAATATCTAACTTTAATGGGAAATTGAACTTGGGTCCACTATAAATTAAAACCAATCCAAACTATTGGTTTTCTTATAGTTTTAATATAGATGGCACTCTACTCAATGCCTAGTCTTTTTTATTTGACAAGTTGTCAACCTTTGATCTATACTAGGTCTGAAAGACCTATTATATCTCTATAAAGATTTAATAGCACCATTATATCCTTAAAATTTTCATCCTAACTCAACCTATATTATATTTAAACTTGATTAACTATGTATCTATCTGCCTTGGTCGAAAACTACCTCTTCAACCCTTGTTAGAAACTCCTTGGACTCACCGACCAAATTAAGACACTTGGTAGCCTCACACTTGATTTGACCCTTATCATATTTTTGACATATTTTAACCCCATTTTCCATTTATTTTCCATGTATAAATGCCTATGATCCCTATATCTTCCATTAACTTATCAACTTAATCTGAGCTGGTGCCACTTGGGAGCCCCGTGTCTCTTCTCAGTATCCTACTATTAGTTAGTCTACTTCCATACTTATACCATGTGGTGGTCTCACATTCATCCTTGGGAAAATTGACTCTTTGACCTAACATGTACCATTAATTTCCTTTGTGTGATTAAACATGAGCCATTGATCATGTTGGGACCCACTAACTCTATCTTTGTCTGCTTGTATTTTATGTTTGCATGAACATATTTAACATCCATATAACCATCACTCAGATAATTTGAAATATAATGGTTATTTACCTTAGCCTTAATTTGATGTCTACACACTCATCAATATTTATACCCCAATGGATGACTATTGAGATTAAACTTTGACACTTGCATGAACATCACTCTATTGGAATAATTACCCTAAGATAATTTGGCCAATGTAATTATGTCTTTAGGACTTTTGTATTCAGAAAATTTGTTCTATAAAAAATGTCTAAAATAACTTGGTCCTCAGGAAAAACTATCTTGAATAATTTTGTTGACACCATTATACTTGGCCTTTTACTATGGAAAAAATGTTTTAAAGAATTTGTAGTTTGATATTTTTGTTTCAGATAATTTTTTTGAAACAATTCCCAACACCTATCCAAAAAAAAACTTAAAACCATTATCCTAAAAAAAATAATAGCACTTGGCCCAAAATATTAATATTTAGCCAAATAAAAAGGCCTGCAAAAAATGAACTTAGCTAAATAAGAGCCTGAAACAATATGCCAAGTAAGGACTTAGCCAAATAAAAGGTTTTGAACTTAGATTTTTAACCTGTAGGCTCTTCTCAATTTGTGCTTGAATTAATTTTGCGTATTTGAAGGCTTGAATGAATTATGAAAACTTGAAGCTTGTACAAACTTTTTCCATGACCTAAACTGCTTTGACTATCATGAGAACCTCCTCAAATCCATCTCTTTACTCTATATAATTGTCCTTCAAATATAGAAAAATTACACTTTAAGAAATCTTAAAGTGTTTTGAAAGATCTGTGAGCAACATGAGACCTTGGGATGACTTGTTCCATCCATAATTTTGCTCAAACCATTTGATCATTTTTTATCTACACCAGGACCTCTAGATATTACACTGTATCTAGGTTATTTTTTATATGGGACAAAAATGGCCAACATTTTTGGTGACTCATAGGGAAGCATGCCTGTTATTCTTGAAAACCCATATTATTTGCCTTGTTTGATCCATTGGGCATGGAGTTGCCTCTCTCTCCTAGCTGATTTGAAATGATATAAGGCTGAAACTTTCTATAACTTCCTCTTGAAGCAAAAGAACAATAAGAAAAAAAACCAAAGGTAAGTGCATGAAGGCACTTATAGGAAAAAAGGAATAACTAAAATACTAAACAAATGTGCATAAAGGCACTTGGAGGAAAACATGAAAACTATTCTAATATATACAGGGCTATAATTTACACATATATTCTTCATGGATCAAATGGAAAAGATTTAACATCACTCACTTGTGATGGACTAGGATGGAAAACACCCTGATTTTGAGAGCTCATGATGGGTGAGCCGAGATGCTTGATTATTGACTCTTTTGGAATGCTCTCAGGTGGAAGAAATGAGACAAACATGTCTCTAATGTAGACATATTGGTCCATTTCTTCAAGGTTTGATCCAAAGTGGACTATAGGGGATCCTACAACTTCCTTATTTGATGGATCAATTTTGTGCTTTGAATTAAGCACAACATATGATGACTCCTCTAAACTAGTGCTTGGTTGACTATTTAGGCTTAGGCAGAAGAGCTCTAAGTCATCCCAAAAGGTAGCTTTTCCTTGGTCATGCAAGACAATGCCAAATTTAACACTATATTTGATTTAATTGCTTTAAAAGGATCCATATAGTAGTTCATGAATCCACCTAAGGCCCAAAATGTCATTTTATTATGGCTCTGGATCTGACCATTCTTATTCATTCTTGAAGACATTAGTATTACCTTCAATAGACAATTCATCTTGAGATTGGTTACCTTCTTCAACTTGATTGGCAAGTTCATGTTCATTCTTTGGAGGAGGCATAAGCTAGTTTATAACCTCTACCTGGTCTATAAAGTCATGGTATAGTTGTTTCCATGCTTCATCCCAATCCTCCTTTTTCTCTATTTCTTCCTCTTACTCATTCATGACCTCTCCAACCTAGTCAGTTGGTTGATTAACTATGTAAATATCTATACCTTGGTCATCCTCATCTACAACCACACCGAATGGAATCTCTTGAAACAAAATAAAATAACCTTTTCCCTCAACTGTATCTCGAATACACACCTCTATTGGAAATATTTTCATTGATTTCAAAGGTCTAACATTATTGGTGATTAAGGCCCTATTGCATCTAATATTCATATCTTGGCTAATGTGTGTTAATATTTATTTCATATTAATGAATATATTTTTTATTGCATATAAGTCAAAATATGGCCCATGGAGAATTCTAAGAATCATGGGGTAAAAGACAAAAGAGGAATGGGATACATTTTCTCATGAAGAGTCATCTTGAGGAATTCCAAGAGTCACCATGAGAAGATAAAAGAGGGTATGGCCCATTTTTCCATGAAGGGACACTTTGAGGAATATGAAAAGTCACCAAGATAAAGAAAAAAGAGGAAAGGATTCTTTTTTTTATGAAGGGTCACCATATGACTTTTCAAATGCAAGGATATGAAGGGTCATGCAAGTTTGGCAACATTTTCCATGAGGATTAAAGGGTGCTACACCCCTAACCTATCACATGTATGAGGATAGCATTAGCTGAATTATGGCTTAATTATCCCTCTTTGACATTATGTTACGTTTATCTATGATTTCTTTTGATTAGTAGGTCAGCCTATGGAGTAACCATGGCCTAGATAGACTATATATAGGAGGTAGTGGGTAATCATTTATCATCATATTGTGAATTTTGCTCTTATTGAAGCTTGTGGAGGTTTCCCCCTCGAAGTGTCTTATATATTATCATATATTTGGATATATTTTAGTCATATTTGGATATAATTTTGCTGTTATACTTAATTCTTGAAGTAATTTCATTACAAGTGGTATCAGAGCTGCGATTTGGGCAATCTTGTGGGTGAAACACTAAATTTTTAAATTTTGTGATATATAAAAAAAGGTTGCAAATTTATCTAAAAATTTTTTAATGGAGGTGAGAAATAATAAAATTAAGCTTACCTTAAAATTTCAGCTCATTTGGATCTTTTTTACAAAAGTTATCGCTATTTTATGGTTTTTCATAAAATTGCTCTATAGTGAACAATTCAAAGAATTTTTTTGAGTTATTTACATTTTTGGAAATATTATAAAAATTTGGATATGGTATGTTCTTTTTATATTTTTATTTGAGGCTGACATAATTCCAAAATCACTTGGTCAAAGTTGGGTCAAAAGTGCCAATAAGGGTCGACATTGTAAAACCCTTTTATGGTAGGTCCACAAACTCGGGGCTGAGGGAAGGGTGTTGAAACTCTAGGTAAAACTCCTAAAAAGGAAGAGATGGATTTAGAAGGGGGATGTACTAGAACCTGTGTACCAGGGTTTTCTGACATAGATCACAAAGTGAGCTAGCTTGACTATAGTGTGCAAGGCATTTAGAGTGAGGTGCAAGACATACAATCTAATATGCAATCCATACAAGATAGTTTGGGAGATATCATGATAGATTTGAACATTAATCATTCAAATCATCAAGCTAACTCTATTTCACAAACCCACTAGGGTAGTTATCCTAACCAGTCTACTTAAAATCTAACTCCATGGCCACAAAGGAACCTATTACCAAAGGTGGATATGCACAAATTTGATGGAAAAGATCCACTCAATTGGCTCAACCAAATGGAGAGTTTTTTTGACCTACATCAGATTCCAAGTGGATAGAAGGTTACCATGGCATCCTTATATCTTGAACCTGATCAATTTATTTGGTATTGATGGTTGTGTGCTCAAAAGAAAAAGATGACTCTTAATGTCACCTGGTCAATTTTTATAGAGGAGCTACAATTACACTATGGCAATAATGTGACAGAGAATTAATTCAACCAACTAGAAAAATTGTGACAAACTGGCTCCATCAAGGATTATATTCATCATTTTTAGAACCTATCCTTACATGTGGAGACAATTTCTGAAGCAAACTTGAACGACCCATTTCTAGGTGGACTCAAGGACCACATTAAACATGAGGTATGCATGTTTAATCCATTTAATATTTTTGAATCTATTATCCTAACACATATAGCTGAGGAAAAATTCATAGCCAACAAGAAGCATCCATTCACTCACTTCAAAGATCATAGCATATCATCACCAACATTTCCTCCACCTACTAGATTGACCCCTCAGCAAATTGAAGAGAAGCATGTAAAAGGATTATGTTTTAGTTGTGATAGAAAGTGGAGTAAAGGACATAGATGTGCTGAGAAGAAGTTATTCTACTTTGAGGGACCAAATGAAGATGAAGAAGCAGATGATGACTCCAATGATGATGAGGAAGATATAGAGGAGGTACTTGAAGATTCCCAACCTTCAATCTCTTGTCATGCACTTTTAGGTATTAGCACTCCACAAACTCTTAAGGTAGTGGGTTTCCTTAAGAAATAGAAGGTGACAGTGTTGATTGATTCAAAGAACACACATAACTTTATAAACCATAAGTTGGCTACTCGATTGAGCTATTTCATCTACCCAGCACCAAAATTTTAGGTCATGATTGTAGATGGTGGCACAATTAATTATTCAGGCAAATGCCATAGTATTAAGCTTACTATGGGTAGGTACAATCTCAACTCTCCTATGTTTTCTATTCCCATGGGTAACACAAACATTGTTTTGGGAGTCCAATGGCTCACAACCTTAGGTACCATTGAGATGAACTTCCAAGAACTATTCATGTGCTTTCAGTCTAAAGGTAATAAAATTGAACTACATGGATTACATGTAAAATCTCCACAATTGATTAGTTCACATCAGATGACCAAGATGCTAAAAAAGGGGGCAGAGGGAATTATTGCATGATTATGCTCCATAGAAGTTCAACCCACACAAGTATCTACACATCCTGATCTACAAATAATTCTTGAAGACCACTCATCTATTTTTGGGGCCATGCCAAAAGGACTACCACCAAAAAGAGAACATGATCATGCCATTCAACTAATTCCAAGTAGTCATCCACCAAATATCAGACCATATAGATATCCATATGCACAAAAGAGTAAAATTTAAAAGATGGTCCATGAGATGCTGGAGGTAGGGATCATCAAGCATAGCCAAAGTGCATATTCATCACCAGTGGTCATGGTACGGAAGAAGGATGACACATGGAGGATGTGCCCAAATTATAGGGAACTCAACAAGTACACCATCAAAGATAAGTTTTCTATTCTATTAATTGATGATTTACTTGATGAGTTACATGGTGCTAATTATTTCACAAAATTGGATCTTCACTCAGGGTACCATCAAATTAGAATCAAGGATGAAGATGTTCATAAAACTACTTTTAGAACACATGAGGGCCATTATGAGTTTTTGGTAATGCCCTTTGGTCTTACAAATTCACCATCTACTTTTTAGAGCTTGATGAACACTATTTTTAGGCATTTTTTAAGGAAGTTTGTGATAGTTTTCTTTAATGACATATTGATTTATAGTCAGACATGGGAAGCACATCTGCAACATGTGAAACAAGTGTTGATAGTTTTGGAGAAGCACCAACTTTATGTGAAGCCATCTAAATGTGATTTTGGAGTATAGGAGCTAGAGTACCTCGGTCACATTGTTTCCCATGAAGGGTTCAAAGTTGATCCCTAAAAGATCAAAGTGATAATGGAATGGCCCATGCCAAAAACTCTCAAAAACCTTCGAGGGTTCCTTGGACTAACAGGTTACTATAGAAGATTTGTGAAAGGTTATGGTAGCATAGTAGTTCCACTCACTACATTGCTAAATAAGGATGCTTTCCATTGGAATGATCATGCCACCAAAGTATTTGAGTAACTAAAAGTAACTATGTGCACCACTCCAATTTTGGCTACTCCAGACTTCTCACAAACATTCACTGTTGAATGTGATGCTTCTAGGTCTGGATTGGGGGTAGTACTAATGCAAGAAGGAAGACCCATTGCATTTGAAATTCATCAATTCAAAGGTAAGAATATACAAAAACTTGTCTATGAGAAAGAAATGATGGCTATTCTTCATGCAGTTAAACAATGGAGGCCTTATCTGATGGGTAGACACTTTAAGGTGAAAACGGATCATGATAGTCTCAAATACTTTTTGGAGTAAGGATTATAATTTGAGGAACAACAAAAATGGGTAACCAAAATGTTGGGTTATGATTTTGAAATCATCTACAAGAAGGTTAAAGATAATGTAGTAGTAGATGCACTATCCAGATGGGATACATCCACAGAAGCATTACTTTATGCAATGTCCATATTGCAAGCATATTGGGTGGATGAAGCTAGGTTAGAATGGGAGAAAGGCAAGGATACACAGGTTCTGATTCAGAATCTCTAGCAAGGTAATTTATCCTTTGACAAATTTGAATAGAAAGGTAATGTCCTATGGTATAAGGGTAGGTTATACTTGTGTAAAAATTCAGAGCTTAAGCATAAGATTCTTGCAGAGTTACATGCATCTCCAATTGGGGGACACTCAAGGTTCTTGAAAACTTATCATAGAATTAAGAAAGAATTATTTTTGGAAGGACTCAAGGGAGATGTCCAAAAGTTTGTGGAAGAATGCTTGATATGCCAACAAAATAAAGGTGAAATAGTTAAGACCCTAGGTTTGTTACAACCGTTAGCAATTCCTAGTCAAAGGTGGGAGGAGGTTTCCATGGATTTCATCACTGGGTTGCCTTGTTCTGAAGGTAAGAATGTTATTTTGGTCATTGTGGATAGGCTTACAAAATATGCCCATTTTTGTGCTCTCTCACACCCATTTTTAGCAAGTATAGTAGCGGCTATTTTTATGGAAGCAGTTCTCAAATTACATGGAATCCCAAAAATAATTGTAAGTGATCGTGATCCTATTTTCACTAGTAATTTTTGGATTGAACTATTTTCTTATTTGGGTAATCAGCTAGCTCATAGCTCATCTTACCACCCCCAATCTAATGGACAAACTGAAGTGGTTAACAAATGTTTAGAGGGGTATCTCTGTTGTTTTGTATCAGATAAACAAGAACATTGGGTTAAATGGATACCACTTGCATAATGGTGGTATAATACATCTTTCCATACCTCTTCTAAAATGTCTCCATTTCTAGCACTATATGGTTACCATCCACCTTCCATCACTTCTTATTAAAGGTGCACACCAAGGTTCGAGATGTGGAAGAGCACATTCAACATCAACAAGAGGTTTTGGATAGTTTGAGAGAGAATTTGGCCTTGGCACAAAATAGGATGAAGCAACAAGCAGATTAACACTGTAGTGAGTAAAATTTTGAGGTGGGTGACTAGGTATTAGTTTATTTGCAGCCTTACAAGTAGATGTCCTTGAAGCAATAGAAAAAGGACAACAAACTTGCTCCTAAGTATTATGGCCCTTATCAGGTTCTACAAAAAATTGGAAGTGTGGCTTACAAGCTTGAGTTACCTCATTCATCTCACATACACTCAGTATTTCATGTTTCTTGTTTGAAGAAGGTCATTGGACAGAAAGTTTCTACCCAGTCAGAGCTCCCAGAACTAGATGAAGGACAAGTCATTTTGGAACCAGAGAAGATCCTCCAAACATGTACTAAGAGGTTGAGAACCAAAGAGATTAGGGAATATTTGATCAAGTGGAAAAACCAAAGTAGTGAAGATGCAACTTGGGAAGGTGAAGATTTTTTGCAACAACATCTAGAGTTGTTCAATGTTGAGGACAACATTGGTTTGAAGGGGAAGGGCATGCTATGCCCCTAACCTATCACATGTATGAGGATAGTATTAGTCAACTTATGGCTTACTTATCCCTCTTTGACATTATATTACATTTATCTATGCCTTCTTTTGATTAGTAGGTCGGCCTATGGAGTAACCATGGCCTAGATAGACTATATATAGGAGGTAGTGGGTAATCATTTATCATCATATTGTGAATTTTTATTTTATTGAATATTGAGGAGGTTGACCCCTCGAAGTGGCTTATCTATTATCATATATTTGGATATATTTCAATCATATTTGGATATAATTCTACTGTTATACTTAATTCTTGAAGTAATTTCATTACAAATGGTGAATACCAAAGGTAATTTGGAAAGATATAAATAAAGGCTTGAGAATCCATTTGTAATATGCAAGAGCGTGCATGGTTTGTATTTGTTTTTAAAGAGAGAAAAACATGAGATATTGTAGAGTTATATCATTTGTTGAGTAAGCAACATTGAGAGATAGTTGTGTTTTATACACAAGAGGGGTTGGTGCTCTTGTGGGTTGGTGCTCCTATAGGTTGGTGCTTTTGAACTTTGTATTTTGAGTTGGTGCTCATTCATATACTTGAGATTGTTCTCCATGGTTTTCCCCACTTTGGGTTTCCATGTAAAAATTTGGTCTCTCTCTCTCTCTCTCTCTCTCTCTCTCTCTCTCTTATGTGGTGCATATTATTATTTCAATTTTATTGCATATATTGAATGTGTGATTAAATGGTTAAAGAAAATAAATCAGATTAAGTAAAAGATATATAATATAGTGATTTACCCCCCTCTCAATATATTTCATGCTTAACAATTGGTATCAGAATAGGTTCCTTTTGAAAAAGTTTTACAGCTTGAAGGTAGATCGAGAAAGCAGGATGGTTGGATCACATGAAGGATTTTATATAATTAAGGAACCTTTGTTTGATGGGATTAATTATGTTTTTTGGAGCATAAGGATGAAGACCTATTTGATGGTCCTTGGATTTGACATTTAGCAAGTAGTGGTGGAGGAATATGAAGAGCCACAAACACTTGTAACTACTCTGGAAAAAAAGAAGGCAAGTGAAAATAATGCTAAAAGTTTAAATGCTATTTTATGTGGTTTATGTGAATCAAAACTTGTTAAATTTATGCAATGTAAATTTACTCATGAAACTTGGGTAAAACTTGAGAAGATTTACAAAGGTGATGGAAAGGCTCAACAAGCTAAGCTTTAGACTTTTAGAAGATAGTTTGAGATTTTGAAGATGGAAGAGGAAGAAAATATAAAAAGTTATTTTTTGTGGGTTGATTAAATAGTTAATCTGATTCAAGGTCTTGGAGAAAAGTTAGAAGAATCAATTATGATTCAATTTTTTTTGAGATCTCTACCATTGAGATATGGTGCAAGAGTTTTGGCAATTAAATAAATAAAAAAATTATACAAGATAAAGATGGATGAGCTATATGGTATTCTTACGACATATGAGATGTGAATCAAACTAGAGAAACCCTCAAAGAGAGAAGCTACATTCAAGACATCAAAGAAAGAGAAGGCTAAGATTCAAGAATTAAGTGATAGTTCTAGTGATGATAAACATGACAATGGAGCTCTATTCATTTGTAAGACAAAAAAGGGCATAGGTAAATATCAAGGAAAATTACCTTTTAAATGTTTTAATTGTGAAAATATTGGACATTTTGTAGCTAAGTGCCCAGATAAGGGAAATGGTGAAAATGAAGAAGGAAAGTCTACATACAAGAATAATTTAAAAGGAAAATTCAAGAAGGGATTCATGAAGAAGAGTTCTTATTCTAAATATCCAAGCTCAGCCAAAGATAGTGGAGTCAATGATTCAGAAGAAGAGATTATATTCATGGCCATACATGAATATGCCTTTGTAAGCAAAATTAAAGATGATCAAGAAGAAGAATAGGATGAAGCCAAAGTGAATCTAGAAGGAGAACTCATTTGTGCCTTAAAAGAGTTAAAATATCTTGAGAAGAAGAATCGAAGATTAAAGCTCTAGATTGAGAAAAATGAAAAGGAGTCAAAGGAAACAATAGAAGATCTAATGGCACAGTTGTAAAAATTAAGTAAATAATGTGAAAGTTATGTTACTGAAATTGCTTCTTTAAAAGTAGATCTTGAGAAAACAAATAAAGAAATCAATGATAAAGCAACCAATGATTCAAAATTTGAGAATATTACTAATATGTTGAATAAGATATTAGAAAGTTAAAGATAAATGTCAGATAAGACATGTATCAAATTTGAAAAAGAGAAAGGGGAGGCAACTACTTTCATAGAAAATTAAAAAGGAAAGAGCTATGCTAAAGATTTTAAAAAAGAGGAAATAAAAAGGGAAGAAGTTAAGAATACAGAGGACATCTCAAATAAAGAAGGTTGGAAAGAACAAAGCTACAAAAGGAAATTAGGTCAGGGATACACCAATAGATCCTATTTTTATGGTTACTCTTTTTATTGTAATGGATATGGTTATAAGAAAATATAATGTCAAATAAGGGCTAACAATTTTAGAAATAAGGAGAAGGAAAGTCATGTGGAGTCTAGTAGAATCCACAACTCTTTTACTCCTCTATCAGGCTTTAATGAAGAGGCCATAATATGTTACAAGTGAAAAAAAATTAGACACATAGCTCAATACTGTAGAAGTGTGTTCAAGTTAGTCAAGAAGGACCATAGTTTCAAGGCTCCATTCATCAAGAAAAAAGTTTAGACAGGTTCATGGTTGAAAAAACAACCTAAAAAAATCTATATTGGTGCAGACAACTTTGCATACAAGAAATGAAGAAAAGCCATGGTTCATTAATAGTGGATGTTTGAGGCACATAAAAAGAGACAAGAGTAGGTTTATAACTTTGAATAAGATCAATGGTGGCATAGTGAAATTCAGAGACAATACTACTGTCAGAATTACTGGAAAAGGTACACTAAGTTTGGATAATGGTAGAACTAAAACTGAAAATGTTTTGTATGTAGAAGGTCTTAAGCATAATATTTTGAGTGTAAGTCAAATGTGTGATCAGGGGCACACACTAAAGTTTTATGTATAAGGTTGTGAAATTAGAATAAAAGATTCAGATGTGTTGGTTGCAGATGCTCAGAGAATAGACAATAATTTGTATATGTTATTAGACATCAAAGGTCAAAGATATTGTTTGAGTCAGATTGAAGAAAGTTGGCTATGACACAGAAGAATGGGGCACATAAATTTTGATAATCTTGTCAACATTAAAAAGAAGCAAGTAGTCAAAAATCTTCCAAAGATTACAAAGCCATCTGACACACTTTGTAAACCTTGTCAGCATGGGAAGTAGGCTAGAAGGTGGTTCAAAACAAAAGAGTACTCCACCACTCAGATGTTAGAGCTTGTTCACACTGATCTATGTGGACCTATGAGAACTCAAAGTACTCAAGGTGAGAAATATTTCATGTTTCTTATTGATGATTTTTCATGTATGACTGGGGTAATGTTTTTAAAGAAAAAATTAGAAGCTTTCAGACATTTCAAAGCATTAGTTGAGAATGAAACTAGTTTGAAGATTAAGTGTCTAAGATCAGATCGAGGAGGAAAATTCATGTAAGATTAGTTTATTGAGTTTTTTGAAGACCATAGAATAAAGAGACATTATTCAATAGCTAGAACTCCATAGAAAAATGGAGTAGTTGAGTAGAGAAGAATAACAATTGAGGAGATGGTGAGGATAATGCTAAATGAATCTAAAATACTAGATAAATATTGGATATTGGAAGTTGCTACAATAGTGCATATTTAGAATAGAGCATTATTGAGAGTCAATAGTGACAAGACTCCTTATGAGCTATGGAAAGACAAACTAGCAATAATTGATTATTTTAGAGTTTTTGGTAGCAGATGATTCATAAAGAGAATTGACAAAAAACTTGGAAAGTTTGAATCTAGAGAAGATGAAGGTATATTTCTTGGTTATTATTTTAAAAGTAAATGTTATAAATGTTATAACAAAAGAACTAAGAAAATTGTTGAAAGTGCAAGTGTTAGGATAGAAGAAGATGGAACATAAAGAATCAGTGATCTAGTAGACATTCTTAAAATCATTGAAGAGGAAGATTTTGAAGAATCAGATGAAGATGAGAAGGAGAAAAAGGACACCAAAACTCCATCCAAATATGTTCAAAGAAATCATAATGAAAGTGACATCATTAGGGACATAAATGATAGAATTTGCACTAGAATAATGATGGTAAGTGAATTTAAGCAAGTTAATTTCTCTTTGTTATCCAAAATTTAGCCTAGAACATTTTTAGAAGCTAGACATGATAAGAATTGGGTGAAGTCTATGGATGAAGAATTAAATCAGATAAAAAAGAATGATACTTGGGAATTAGTGCTTAGACCAAAATATCACAATGTGATAGGAAAAAAATGGGTTTATAGAAATAAGTTGAATGAAAATGGAGAAGTGACCAGGAATAAAGCAAGATTAGTATGTAAAGGATATGCTCAAATTGAGGGAATAGATTTTAAAGAAAATTTTACACCAGTAGCAAGGCTAGAGGCTATTATAATGTTTATTACATATGAAATGTTTAAAAATTTCAAAATGTTTCAAATGGATGTCAAATCTACCTTCCTAAATGAGAATCTAGAAGAAGAGGTCTACATTGAGCAACCTGAGGGATTTTTTCTCTTAAATATTAGTAGCCATGTATGCAGATTAAAGAAAGCACTATATAGATTGAAACAAGCTCCCAGAGCTTGGTATACAAGAATTGATAAGTACCTATAGGATCAAGGTTTTAAGAGAGGATTTTATGATAGTAATCTCTACATCAAAATAGAAGGTGAGCATTAATTGATTATTATGGTATATGTTGATGACATCATTTTTGGAGGAAACATTGAAAAGATGACAAAATAATTTTCTAATAATATGAAAAAATATTTTGAGATGTCTATTCTTGGAGTATTGTAATTTTTCTTAGGATTGTAAATATTTTAGTCAGATAAAGGAATTTTCATATCTCAAAGTAAATATGCCAAGGAAATGTTGAAATTTTTTGGTTTTGAGGATTGTGCACCAATTGGCACACCAATGTGTATAGGAAATAAGGTGAGCAAGGATGAAAAATCACCTATTATAGATCAATATTAATATAAATCTATGATTAGTAGTCTTTTATATTTGACAACATCAAGGCTAGACATCATGCATGTAGTAGGTATGGTTTCAAGATATCAGTAATCTCCAAAAGATATCATGTTTAGTTGGTGAAGAGAATATTTAGATATATCAAGGGGACATTGGATTATGTATTGTGGTATCCCATAGGTAGAGATTTCACTTTGGTTGCTTATACAGATTCAGATTGGGTAGGGTGCTTGGATGATAGAAAGAGTACAAGTGGAGGAGATTTCTTCCTTGGTGATAGCTTAGTATCATGGCTATGCAAGAAGTAGAATTCAGTATCACTTTCTATAGCTAAATCAGAATATATTACAGTGGTATTTTGTTGTACTCAAGTGCTTTGGATGAAGCAAAATTTGGAAGATATCAAAGTAAAATATGATGAACCTATTTCTATTTTTTTGACAACACAAGTGCTATTAATATTTTAAATAATCCAGTGATGCGTTCAAGAACAAAACATATTCCCATTAGATATCACTTCTTGAGAGATCAGGTTGTAAATCAATAGGTTAAGATAGAGTATATCAATACTATAGAGTAGATTGTAGATATTTTCACAAATGCACTACCAAAATACACACTTGAGTATATATGGGAGAAGTTGGGAATAATTTCTTTTACTTCCTACCATTGAGGTTCAACATCAAATGAGGGGGAGCTAAGTGTTAGCTCCACGTAGGCCCTTTTGCATTGATGTCAAATGAGGAGAATAATAGGTACAAGTTACTAAAATAAGGGGGAGTTACTATATGTTTTTTAGAAGGTAGTGTGTGTAGGTTTTAGGATATGGTAATTTTAGTTTGAGGTTGCCATCGATAACAAAGGGGGAGATTGTTGGAAATATTGTCATTGATGTCAAAGGTCTAGCATTATTGGTGATAAAGGCTCCATTGCATCTAATGGTGTTTTTAATATTCATATCTTGGATAATGTGTGTTAATATTTATTTAATATTAATGAATATATTTTTGATTGCATATAAGTCAAAATAAGGCCCATGGAGAAGTCAAAGAGTCATGAGGTAAAAGACAAAAGAGGAATGGAACACATTTTATCATGAAGATTCATCTTGAAGAATTCCAAGAGTCACTATGTGAAGACAAAAGAGGCTATGGTGCATTTTTCCATGAAGGGACACTTTGAGGAATACTAAAAGTCACCAAGACAAAGACAAAAGAGGAAAGGACACTTTTGATTATGAAGGGTCACCATATGAATTTTCAAATGTAAGGATACGAAGGGTCATGTAAGTTTGGTGCCATTTTACATTAGGATTTAAGGGTCACAAAAGGTGAATGCCAAAGGTCATTTAGAAATCTATAAATAAAGGCTTGAGAAGCCATTTGTAATATGCAAGAGAGTGCATGGTTTGTATTTGTTTTCAAAGAGAGAAAATTAGGAGATATTATAGAGTTTTATAATTTATTGAGTAAGAAACATTGAGAGATAATTGTGTTTTATACACAAGAGGGGTTGGTGCTCCTGTGGGTTGGTCCTCACAAATATTTGCAAGGGGTTGGTGCTCCTATGGGTTGGTGCTCATAAATATTTGTTGTGTTGGTGCTCGGTAAAGGGGTTGGTGCTCCTACAAGTTGGTGCTTAAAAAATTTGTATTTTAAATTGGTGCTCATTCATATACTTGAGATTGTTCTCCATGGTTTTTCCCACTTTGGGTTTCCACGTAAAAATCTGGTGTGTCTCTCTCTCTTGTGTAGTGCATATTATTATTTTAGTTTTATTGCATATATTTAATGTGTGATTAAGTGGTTAAAGAAAAGAAATAAAATTAAGTAAAAGATATATAATATATTTATTCACACCCCCCCTCTTAGTATATTTCATGCTTAACAACCTCTTTAAGAATGAAGGCATCAAGATTGATTTTAGGATCTAATTCATCAAAGCCATGCCAAAAAGTTTGAGAAAACCTTGAATCTTCTTATTTTGAATGAAGTGGAATACCTATCATGATATCTTCATCATAAAAACTTATTTTTTCCTCTTGAGCTCAACTTTGACTGCAAGATCCTGCTCTATTCTTTATAAAATAGGTTTTTCCTCTATGAGGGAGATGGTGGGAGGGTGAAAAAGTTCACCTTGATTTTAGCTCAAGAGAGTATCCTTACAACTAGGGACCTTGAAGGATATTTTATGTGGTTCTTGTGGAAGGGGGGGAGAGTCTTGAAACTTTGGTAAGGTAAGCTCATTGAGCTGAGCTAACACCTCTTTTTCTTAGATTGGTTCCTGGACCACCTCAAATAGCACCTCCCTTTTATTCATTATGCCTTCCTTGATTGATTTATATGAGGGGAAATCATAAGTCTTGGCCACCTTCTCCTTTTCCTGAATGGGTGTGGGAGAGGGTGGTTTCACAAGAGAGGGTATGACATAGTTAGGGTTATTGACATAAAAGAGGATACAAGATGGGATGGATTCATGTTCCTCAGATAATAAGGGTGTGATTTGATAAATTTGGATAGGGGTTTGGTTTTGAGCATGAATAGAAGAGGTAAATTAGGGTTTATGGTTTGTTTATCTCATTAAGAGTAGATGATAGTCATTTTCATTTTTGGCTTGGTCTTGCCTAACAAGCATTCCTCCTAAAACCTTAAATTTTGATCTTGAACATAAACTTATTGTTTAAGATTATACTGTTGCCTATAAAAATATTGCTCCCTATCAATCTATCTAAATTTTATCTCAAAATCAAACATCATCTCCTTGAGGCTCATTTTTTCTTGACTAGAGAGAGGCAAACTCTGATAGGGCTGATACATTGGATCTTGAGTGCCACTTGGGGTGAAGCCATGAACATTGATAATTTGATATGAAGGATAAGGAATGAAAGAAAATGTATCTTGATTAAGTGGGTTATGATATATACCAAATTATGGTGATTTGAAATTTGGGATGTTTATACTAGATGATGTTGATTTAGATATGTCATTGGTGCTAACTTGCTTGCTTCCAAAAGCTGATTAGAGGAAAGACACACCAAAAATTCTTTCCACTCTCTTAGACCTTGGTCCCATTAAGCATTCCAAAAATGTTATTTCTCTAATTTTCACCCTATAAGGGATTTATTTAGGCTCCCTTCCAATTGAGTAGAACTATGGTAACAACCCTAGGCTGTGGGTCACCTATGGTGGCGCTGAACCTCTAGAGAAGATCAACTTACTCTTTTATGCTCACCTAAAACTAATTCTAAAATAATGCTTCATAGGGAAAAGGGTTAGAAAGAAGATAAGGGCTCCTAATAATGATAAAAGGTGATGCACCAAATAAAAACAAGAAACTCCCATAAGATTAAACCCACACTAAATCTATAGAAGATAATGCTAGCTCACACAATCTCAATATCTAGATGATTACATAAGTGTTTCATAGAAGGGGTTTGGGAAACAATGGATAAAGGTAACGAGGAATTCTATAGACTCATACTCATCATTTATCAATAGCAAAAGAATATGAATATTGACCTATAAATAACTTAAAAATACCTTGAAATAGGTCAGAAAGGAGGACCATGGATGAGGAAGATTTTCCTTCATATAATAACATAGTGCATATCTCAATAGACATAGATCCAAGGCAAGTGAGAGGTAAATAAAGTCTTTATTTGAATCAAGAGTTAGTTTTTACAAATGTTGGATAGGGTCGAGCCTAATCAAGATGAGCATATTTTATAATATCTCAGAGAGTTACCTACTCTTCAAGATCAAAGAGTCCTTGTGAGAATCCAAAATATGAGAGAGACATTTACAATGGAAATAATGGGTAATATAGAGAAATGAGAGAAGAGAGAAGAGGGGGCATGTTATTCGAGGACAATCAATGAGTTATCACCTATTAAGGGATACTCCATCTATTTGGTCCAATTAAGATTAGTCCATCGTCAAATAGTTATCCTGAATTGGCTTCAGTAGTCTTCGACCTCTTCTCATTGGTTGAAAGAGAGGCACTAAAAGACAAGAATTAGTTTTTCATGATGAGTCATGACCTTTCTATGAAAGGGAACCCTTAAATACTCCATAGAAAAATTAAATGCTTTGAACTGATTCTCTAACAACCATATTCCTTTACTTTGATTTTCCATGCCATCTTCCACTTGTGTTCATGATAAGGAAAAAATCCCTATAACTAAATCTGATAGAGCCATGCCATGCATGCTTTGAGTGATGGTTTGACAAGATAATGGCCATGTCGAAGGATGAGTTTTTTATTCATAATAAAAAATATCTACTTTTACATGGAAAACTAAATTTGGGTCCACTATAAATGAAAACCAATACAAAATATTGGTTTTTTTATAGTTTTAATATAGATGACACTCTATTCAATGCCTAGTCCTTTTTTTTTGACAAGTTATCGACCTTTGATCTATACTAGGTATGAAAGACCTATTCTATGTCTCCAAATGTTTAATGGTACCATTCCATCCTTGAAATTTTCATCCTAACTCAACTTAGATAGTATTTGAACTTGTTTCACTATTTATCTATCTGCCTTGGTCCAAAATTTCATCTTTGACCTTTGTTGGAAGTTCTCTAGGCTCATCGACCAAATTAAATCACTTGACAACCTTACACTCAATTTGAGCCTTATCATATTTTTTTACCTCTCTGACCCCCAATCACCATTGATATTCCTAATACAAATGCCCACAAGCCCTATGATTGCCCTCGACTTGTCAACTTAATTTGAGTTGGTGCCACTTGGTAACCCCGTGTCTCTTCTTAAGATCTTGTTATCAGTCTATCTACTTCTATACTTACACCATATGGTGGTCTCACATTCATCCTTAAAAACATTAACTTGTTGACCTAATGTGTACCATTGATTTCTTTTATAAAATTAAATGTAATCCATTGATCTTGTTAGGACCCAATAACTTTATCTTTGACTACTTATATTTAATGTCTGTATGAATGTATTTGACATTTATGTGGCCATCACTCAAATTTTTGAAATCCAATGGTTATTTTTTGTAGCCTTAATTTGATGTCTTCATGCTCATCAATATTTAGATCCTAATGGATGACTACTGAGCTTGAATTTTGACACTTCTATGAATGTTACTCTATTAAAATAATTTCCTTGAGATAATTTGGATAATGTAATTATGTCTTTGGGACATTTGTATTCAAGACATTTATTGTGGAAAAAATGTCCAAAAGAATTTGGTCTTAGACAATTTTCCTGACACAATTATACTTAGCCTTTTGCTACGGATAAAATGTCTGAAAGAATTTGTACTTTGGGATTTTTATTTCAGATAAAATGTTTGAAACAATTCTGAACACTTATCCAAAATAAAACGCCAAAACCATTATCTTGAAGGAAATATTATCACTTGGCCCAAAATATTAATACTTATCCAAATAAAAAGGCCTACAAGAATTGAACTTAACCAAATAAGAGATCAAAACAATATTCCAAGTAAGGAATTAGCTAAATAAAAGGTTTTTAACTTAGATTTTTAACCTATAGGATCTTCTAAATTTGTTCTTGAACTTTTGCTAGATCTTTGAAGGCTTGAATGAATTATGAAAACTTGAAGCTTGTGCAGACTTGTTCCATGACCCTAAACTACTTTGACCACCATGAAAACCTCCTCAGATCCCTCTCTTTGCTCTTTAGACTTGTCCTTAAAAGATTAAAAATTACACTTTAAGCAAACTTAAAGTGTTTTAAAATCTTTGTGATCAACATGAGACATTAGGACCACTCATTCCATCTAGAATTCTACTCAAACCATTTGATCATTCTTTCTCTGCACTAGAACATCTAGAGACTGCACTGTATCCAAGTTATTTTGTATGTGGGACAAAAATGGCCAACAATTAACACTTTACATATGTTTCATAAGTTTGGATAGATGAAACTACCAAAATATTTACCTATAAATACATATCAATATTCATTTATTTCCCCCACTAGTTATTCACTTGGTACAAACATTTTACACTTTTGCACATTAAGTGAATCTACCCTATTCTACCCAAAATTTGAATCCTTCATAGGATAAATCATAAGTCAAGTAAAAAATCCTTAAAATCAAGTTAATATATGTCATTTTAAAGTATCGAATTCATTTTATAGGTGCATACACATAGTCAAAGGAGCATAATGAAACATTCACTCTAGGTGAGATAACTTTGTAAACTTGATTTCCATCCTTAGAGAACTGGATAAGTAGGTAATAGTCAATCATCAAGGGGGTGATTTAGGTTAGATCTGCATATTAAAATCTCCTATTTTTATTTAAATTTTTCAAGCTATCAAAATTACCTAAGGTTTCAAATGCAAGAAAAAACAAACAATAATTTGTGTCCAAACCCTAAGTGTGATATCTTAGATTTCACATCATCTACACGTGTAATAAGTGTAATGATTAGTTCATATGCACATTTAACTAGAAAAGTCTATTGTTAATGGACTTGGACACACTAAATATTTGTCCTTTTATAATATACCTATCTATAAATATCTTATAATTATACCTTTAATTTGTCACTTCCAAAATTATTTTTTCTCCATCTTTTCTTGTCTGCTATTTGTCACAGTTAATTGAGACTAGTCTGTAGTTAATAGACTAAAGTGGACTACACCACTGTCCACCTACAACAGACTTGTATAGATCTTGTTTATGATATTAAGCCTTCACAACCACCTTTTATTATTATTTTCATAGTCATATAGTTATAATAGTAAACAAAGATCAATGTGAAATCTAAGTATTTTTCTTCTTTGTAATTTCCAAAAATAACAACTTTCTATATTTAGTAATTTTTAAAAATTAGAATAGTTGATATTTTTATATCTTTAAATTTATGAAATTTATAGTTTTACACCTATATAATTATCATAATACACTTATAATTTAATAAAAAACATGGTTAAAAACATTGGTGAACTCAAACCTTTGTTTTTGAGCCTTTGCTTTTTAATTTCATTATTTCACTTTGCTTTTTAAAAACTGTGTTCTGACAATTTAAAACTCATAGGACCTATCATTATGGGCAAAGTGGTTGTTAATTTTACCTATGCCATGGTATAAGTGGTCTCAATACTGAAATCATCAAATAACACTATATATATATATGTGTATATATATATATATATGTATATATATATGTATATATATATATGTATATATGTATATATATATATATATATATATGTATGTATATATATATGTATGTATATATATATATATGTATATATATATGTATATATATATATATATGTATATATATATATATGTATATATATATATATATATGTATATATATATATATATGTATGTATGTATGTATATATATATATATATATATATATATATATATATATATATATATATTTTAGTATCCATGCACCTCATGGTTTATTAGAAATGCCTAGTATTATGTTTTCAACCATAAGAAGCCTTCAACCATTTGTTCTCATAGTGAATATATAAGTGGTTATCCCTAAGAATTTATTCTTAATTTACCTTATAGATGGAATATTATGTTTACAATAATGGTGGAATCCTCTATAGTTAGTGCCTTCACAGCTGTATTCAATATTCACCACTAGGATTAGTATATCTGAGAGCCTATAAAGTAAACACACCTTTGAATAGTTACATCTATTTTCCTTTTTTTCCTATACATTTTCATATCACCCAACAAATTTAATTATTATTTTCTTATAAGGCTTAGTGATATATCAAGTAAAATTCATATCAAGGATACTCAAATTTCTCTAATCTCTTCTCTAATGGATGATATAGATATTGATGATCATTATATTGATACAACCTTTGAAAATTATATGCACATTTAATATGATGTCTATGATCAAAAAGATAATAAATATAATGAAACTATGAATAATAATCAAGATAATATTGAAATCTCTGATAAATTTGATCCCAATGAACTCAATGGAGTAGATATTAAGCAAGTCAAAGAATTATCCAATTTCCACCAAGGACTTCAAAAATTCCCCCAACAAGTGGATAAAGTTGTCAAATTACTCTTAGAATCTAAGAGTACATGTCAAGAATAATTTTATTCATCTCAAGAGATTCATTTCAAAGTGGTTAAATCTTATGATTCAGGTGTTCTAGTTACTACTATTGCTACAATTCTTATATCAACCACTACTATTACATATGTGCCAACATCCTTAGGTATGGGTACATCCTTTGGTTTATAACATTTAACATGTCTATTTATACAAAGGCATCATATACACCTCCTATAATCACCATGCAAGGTCCAATTCCAACTTTACCTAATGTATCCTCTTTTAAGCAAACTATTCTAGCCTCACATGCTAAAATATTACAATTAGAACAAGGTGTCTCCAAAGCTACTCACTCAATGGACTCTCATACTTTGATTCATAATCCTTTCGCACCTAAAATATTATCTTACTCACTACCAATAATATTTATAGCACCTAATCTACCACTTTATGAGGGCAAAGGTGATACTAAATAACATCTTCATTCATTCCATGCAACATGTTTGGTGTATGTTTACAATGAAAAATTACTTACCAAGATATTTCAAAGGAGTCTGAAAGACTATTCACTTTGATGATTCTATGATGTCCCACTTCAATTAGTTAGATCATTGAAAAATCAATTCTTAGCATATTTTTCAATCAACATTGGTGAAATGCTATCTTAGACACAAATTATTAAACTAAAAAAAGGGTCAAATGCACCTATTAGTGAATATGTTGTTTAGTATAAGAGAATGTTTATAAAGATGAGAAACTATATGGTAAATAGTGAATTATAATATATATTTACTCAACTCTTGTTGGCACCACTCCATTAATAAATAATATTTGATAAATTCATATCTTTTGATGAGCCATGTCACACAACCAAAGAAAGGGAAGTTGATGGGTTCCATTTATATCAACTGTGTTCCATATATATCAACTATCAATTTCCAAAGAATCGAAACTATGAAGTCAAATCTAATGGGAACAAAAATGAATAAAAAATTATAGTAAATGCACTAGCACAACCAACAAATAATCTTCAATTGACAACTCCATGTGGGAGGTGATTTACAAGGTTACCAAAACCTCCTTATATATTGTTACAAAATTTTATTTATTATAACTCATCATTCTACCTCCTCCATTTGAGCTTGATTTAACTAAGCCTCAACCCAAGGGATTCAATAGTAATGCATATTATGAATACCAAAGATGCATTGGACATTGTAAAAATAAGTTTTATTGGTTAAGGATCAAGATACAAGATATCATTGATGATAATACTATTGAGGTAAACACACCCTTAAAGGAAGTTAGACCACAACAAAATGATAATGCAAGTCTATTTTTTTTGCAATAATCTGATTCCAAATCATGGTACACTAGAAATAATGGATAATTTAGAAGTACATCACATATAAAATACACATCCTTATCCTAAGTCATATGGACATCCAATAGATGAAATCATTGGAATATTTACTATAACATTAACACAACATCTAATAAATGCATTTGATGATAGTGAAATCAATGATGATGATTTAAATAAACGTGATCTTTTTATTTGCACTTACATCAACAAGCAACCTATCCATAGTGTAATTGTTGAAAATGGCTCAAGTAAAAATGCATGCACAATGACACTCCACAATTTGTGATACATAGAGAAATATTTACAATCTACATCAAGAATGGTCAAGGTATTTGATTCTCATACACAAATTAACCTTGGGCATTTGGTATTACCTCTTCAAGTGGGTTTAGCAACATTGGAAACTCCATTTATAGTCTTACCAAGCACATGGATCTTAAACATGTTATTATGATGCCCTTCAATAATTTTTTTAAAAATAGTACCATATAAAATAAATCTATGCCTCAAGTACATACATTTCAATCAAGTGGTCAATGTTTAAGACATCCCATATGAGTACCATATACAATCAATGGTAATTCATCCTCTTCCCCCAATACCACCAAAGTTGGTTATGGCACCTATTGTAAGCAAATTTTACACCCTTGGTGAGGGTTATTTAGGATCTCCCTAACTAAGATATAATATTGGGATAACCCTAGGCTATGGGCATGTTGTATTGGGGTTAAACCTCTAGAGAAGGCTGACTTCCTCTTGATGGATCACCTAGACTAATGAATTACTTGGAAAATTGTTAGAAAGGGAAAATAGGGTTACTAATAAATCTAAAAGGGTGATGTACCAAATTTGAATAAGAACTCACATAAACATGAAAATTATATTGATGAAGTTTAAGACAATGCTAGCTCACACAATCTCATAATCTAGCTAATATACATAAGTGTTTCATGAACTAGGTTAAACAAGCAATTAAGGAAGTAGATATGAATTATAAGACTCACTTTAGGCATCTATTAATGGCAAAAAGAACACAAGTCTAGACCTGTAAATAACTTGAAAACACCTAAAAATAGGTAAGAAAGAAGGACAATGGACATGGAAAATTCTCCTTCACAATGCCATCATACACAATCTTACTAAACATAGTTTAGAGGAAAGAGATAGGTAAAGAAAATATTTATTGATTTAAAAGGTCTTTCATACAAATTTTGATAGGGTCTAGACTTATCAAATGAGAGTCTCTTTATCTTCTTTCCAAAATCAAATAATCTATCTAAAATGTATGTGTGTGTGTGTGTGTGTGTGAGAGAGAGAGAGAGAGAGAGAGAGAGAGAGAGAGAGAGAGAGAGAGAGAGAGAGAGAGAGAGAGAGAGAGAGAGAGAGAGAGAGAGAGAGAGAGAGAGAGAGAGAGAGAGAGAGAGAGAGAGAGAGAGAGAGAGAGCACCCTATTAGCCAAATAATAAATGAGCTACCACCACCTTTCAATGAATGTTCAACCACATTTTAATCCAAATCAGGACTAGTCCTTTATCAAAAAATTAAATTTCATTTGTCCCAATAGCCTCTGAACCCTCTCATTCATTGAGAAGCATACTAGAAGATAATAATTTGTTTGAAATGCTGAGTCATGGTCCATCAAGAAGGAGAAAAATTTAAATCCCATAAAAATCATTGAATGCTCCAATTACACTCTCCAATCCGTCAATCTCCTCCTTATAACTCTATGCCATCTTCCACCTAGCTTCATTATAAGGACAAAATCCTCATATCTTTAGACCCAATAGAGCCATGACTATGTCTATTTTGTGCAGTTGTAGGTACCTGTTTGTCAAGGATATGACTATGTTAGAAGATAAGACACTCTTCCATATCTTGTTTATATCTGCACTTACTTAAATATTGAACATATGTTTACTATAGATTGAAAATCAATCCATTTATTGGTTTTCCTATAGTTATCATGTTAATGAAAAGCCTACAGGATGCATAGCTTCCTTCTCGATCTCTATTAGGTCTAGATAGGCCTATCCTACCTCCGAACCTTTTAGAAGCTAAGAAATCATAATATGTATGGATATTTTTTAAAGAATAAAGATCATAGTCATGAAACAATACTGCAACCCCAGAAATGGGCCCTGTATGTTCTAAGTCTTCGACCAAAGATCCTGATTGAGATTTAATGGTGACCTTTGGAATACCTATTTTGGCTTAACCTAAATATCTAGATCTTAGTTCTATGCATTTTCCTATTAAGGTTCAAGATATTCTCTTGATCTAATGTGTTTGCCCATGTGGTATCCTTATCTTGCCTTTTATTGTATTTGAAGATATGACCATAAATTTGGACATATCACCATCTTATGTCTCCTAAAACTTGATTGAATTTGATTCATCAATATTTGATTTAGGATTCCAAAAATGTGACACTTGGAAACCTCATGTTTAATCTATAGATCCCACTATTATCCCTCATCTAGCTAATGATCTTATGCCATATGTCAACCTCACATTATATCTAGGCTCATTGACATATTAACTTCATTCACACCATTGATATTTATCTATGGTTGAATGTGTATCATTGATCTTGGTTTATATGATCAAACATGCACCATTAATCCTTTGAACTATTATGATCATAACACTTGGCAATCTCATGTTCATCCTTAAGATCCACTTATTTATTGACTTGAAGATCATTGTTTATCTTTGATTGCATGATAGAATGTGCTCTATTGATCATCATGGTCCCACTGACTCAAGATTTTATCCATGTGCCATTGATCTATGATCTACTCAAGTAAGATTTTGACACTTTTTGGTTCCATGTTTATTCTTAGGATCCTTTGAAACTTTTAAATTCAAATGGATACTTTTCATGGTTTTAACTTGATGTCCCCACACATGTCCCACTATGCTAGTTCAACTTTGAAGGCTTATATCTTGAGATAGATAACTCATCAAGATATGAAATTTGTAGAGGGTATTCATGGAATAAATAAAATCATGTTCATGTAATTATTTAACCTTGATCAAACTCCCAAGTACACTTATAAAATATGTAACTAGACTAACCTATTTATTCCTATGTGACATGTTATGATGGTCTGGCTTCTCTAGGCTTGTGTTAGTCATCTTTGAACCCATCAAGGCTTTGATAAACCTTTGAAAATTTGAGAAAACTTAATTCATGTTCCCTAAATGCTATGAACACCATATAAACCTATTGGATCCTTTTACTTACAATTCTAGACCTATTTTAAGCCATTTGATCATTCACTCAATATGAACTCTGCTCAGCTTCTCACTTCACTCTAGGACTTCCAAAATACTGATCCATCTAGGAAAATTTTTGTATGTAGCATAAAATTGTCTAACATTTTTGGTGACATCCTAGGATTGCTTGCCAGTAATGTAAAAGACTAGTAGCCTTAAACTATCTATTGGGCATGGAGTCTCAAACTTTTTCTTTCTCAACTGATCATGAAAATGATATAAGGCTTCCCCTTTCTAAAAAAATTCTCTTGAAGCAAAAGGACAATAAGAAAAAAACACACTATGCCCAAAGCACTTATGGAAGGGAAACACACAACTAAAAAAAAATGTGCATGAGGCACTTAGAGGAAAACATGAAATCTACTATAATATGTACAATATTATACAATGGTTGCAAACTCTTTTAATAACAAAGATTTAAATGAATGCTATTGAATAGAATGGGTAATACCTCTCCATCTAGATGGGCAAGATAAAAAACATTATGTTGTTTACAACCATGGATTAAATAAGGACCAATCCACAATCTATCAAACTTGGTATGGTTACCTAGCTTGGCCTTATTTGAATCCCACTTAAGGACTAGATCTTGTTACACCCATAACCATTGGTGTGTCTAGGGATATGTGTGGCTGACTTGTGGCTTACATACCTCTTTTATTTACTTGTTACATTTCTGTATGTTCTTAAATAGGTTATCTAATGGAATAAACTTGGATAAGTAGACTATATATAAAAGGTAGTGATTAGTCTTTATTCATTATGTTAAGTATTCTACTATTAGTGAATTAATGTGGAGGTTCCCCCTTGAAGTGGCTTTCCTATATTATCCAATATTCTATTCTACTATCAATTATCACTATGTGATCTCTCATATTTGCTTATTCTATGTAATATAAAATCAGTATGTATAAATATCTTAGTAATTTCATTACAAGTGTTATCAAAGCTTTGATTTGGGTAAGTTTCCTATGGAATTGTTTTTGGATCTAGTGAGGCATGGCTTTTGGGAGTGATGAGAGTGAAAAAACATAACTTGCAATTTGGGAAGAATTAATTTTTTCCATCAGCACAGTATTACTGAAAACACTTTTTTGAAAAAAAATATTAAAAAAAATTTTTGGGGAAATTTATTTTTCCCATTGTATAATTTTAGTCATTATATTTGTTTCAGCTAGATGATTGTAATGATATATTTTATCCATAAGATTTTCTGATACTAAATTTTTTACCTTAGTGTGCAAAGGCAGTCATTAGATTCATCTTGCCAAGGTGATCACAATGGTACCATTTCTTGATATAATTTTTTTAGGGTCAAAACCCTCCTAGGGTTTGTATATGGCAGGTTTGGGTACTCAAGGAAGAAAAGGGGGGCAAGAAACTCCTAAGACTCCTACTAACAATAGGGAATTTGAAACTTCAGATCTGGCAATTTTTTAGCTTCAAGTAGACATAAATAACTTGGTGAGGCATGATGACTTTGTTATAGTCCAAACTAATGTTTTAGAAATGCATAAATAGATTAAGGGGGTTTAGAATGAATTACAACATATCACTATGTAATTGGCTTCCCTTACATCTTAGTTTTAGCCCAATAACCCTTCACTTTAGCATTCAAATCCTCCTCTCAACAACTCCCATGTTGGTATGAAACTGATGTTTCAAAAAGTGGACATGTGTAAGTTAGATGGTAAGGATCCTCTCACTTGGATTACCCAAATTGAGAATTTATTTTATTTGCATCAAATACCTAGTTATTAGAGGGTGATAATGGCATTCCTATATCTAGAAACTGAGTAATTCATTTGGTATAACTAGTTATGTGCTCAAAAGAAAAATAATGGTGCTCCTGTTACATGGACTATTTTCACTAAGGAGTTTTCAACTCATTATCAGAATAATGTCTCTAAGAACTATTTTAGCTAATTAGCCAAGCTGTGTCAAACAAGAACTATGAAGGATTATATTCGTTAGTTTCAAAATCTCTCTTTATGGGTGGAAGATATCACTGTGGAAAATTTTATTGATCTATTTTTGGGTGGCCTCAAAGATAGCATCCAATTTGAGATTCAAATTTTTAACCTAACATCTGTATCAGAAGCTATCCCTAAGGCATGCATGATAGAAGAAAAAGAGATAGTCAAAAGGAAAACTTTCACTATTGGTCATGATCATAACTTTCTAGCACCATCATTTCCATAGCCCACCAGATTAACACAATGAAAAATTAAGGATAAGTGAGCCAAAGGGTTATGTTATGGTTGTGATATTAAATGGAGTAAAGACCATCGTTGTGTTGAAAAGAAGCTATTTTACATTGAAGGTACCAATGATGATGAAGATGATAATGAAGTACATGATGAGGATGCAAAAGATCTTGAGGAGGAATATGAAGACTCTCAAGATACTATTTCATGTCATGCCCTTTCAGGTATTAATACTTTCCAAACTCTTAAGGTGATGGGTTTCCTTAAGAAATAGATGGTCACTATCTTGATTGATTCTGGGAGCACATAGAACTTCATCCATAGTAAGTTGGCTGCTTATTTAAACTATTTCATTTATCCAACTCTAGAATTTTAGGTTATGATTATAGATGGTTGTACTATTAGTTTTTCAAAAAAAATGTCATAGTATTAAGTTGGCCATGGGAGACTACTTATTGGATTCTCCTATGTTTGTTATTCCCATGGGTGGAGATAATATTGTTTTAGGAGTCTAGTGTCTCACCACTTTGGGCACCATTGAGATGAATTTTCAAGAATTATTCATGCATTTTCATTCTAAAGGAAAAAAATTTGAGCTAAGGGGGATTAAAGTATAAATCTCCACAACTTGTTAGCTCTCATCAAATGATAAAGATTCTCTGTAAGGGTGCTGAGGGATTTGTAGCTTGCTTGATTTTTATGGAAGTAAAACTAACTCAACCATCTCCACCTCTTAATCTATAAAAAATAATTGATGATCATAATATTATCTTTGGAGACATGCCAAAAGGACTTCCACCTAGCCGCATGCATGATCATGCTATCACACTTATTCCTAGTAGTACACCACCCAACATCAGGCCATACAAGTATTCTTATGCCTAGAAAATTTAAATTTAAAATATGGTACAAGAGATGTTGGATGAATGAATCATTCACCATAGCTAAAGTGAATACTGTTCACCAGTTGTCATGGTGAGAAAGAAAGATGACACCTAGAGGATGTGCCTTGACTACAAAGAACTCAACAATTACACTATCAAAGATAAGTTTCCAACTCCTATCATTGATGATTTTCTATATGAATTGAATATTTTTATTTATTTTACCAAGTTATTTATATGTTTTGGGTATCATCAAATCTAGATCCATGATGAGGACATACCCAAAACCACTTTCAAGACTCATGAGGGTCATTATGAGTTTTTGGTTATGCCTTTTGATCTAACAAATGCACCATCTACTTTTTAGAGTTTGATGAATATTATTTTTAAGACATTTTTGAGGAAATTTATTTTGGCATTCTTTGATGATATCCTCATTTATATTAAAAATTGGGAAAACCATTTACAACATGTGAAAAAAGTACTCTCCATTTTGGACCAAAATCAATTGTATACCAAACCTTCCAAATGTACTTTTGGGGTTGGTGAGGTTGAATATTTGGGTCATCTATTGTCATATGAAGGAGTGAAAGTGGATCCTAAAAAAATCCAAGCAATGGTGGACTGGCCAATTCCTAAGACACTTAAGCAACTTCAAGGATTTTTGGGGCTTATTGGTTACTATCATAGGTTTGTCAAAGATTATAGTAGTATTGAAGCCCCACTTAACTTTTTATTAAAGAAAGACTCCTTTTAGTGGACTAATGTAGCTACCCAAGCATTTAAATAATTGAAATTGGCTGTGTACTACTCCAGTATTGGCCATTGTTAATTTTTATAAGACTTTTATGGTTGAATGTGATACATCTAGGTATGGTATGGGTGTTGTACTCATGTAAGAAGGTAGACCACTTGCATTTTCAAGTCATCAACTAAAGGGTAAAAATAAACACAATCCCATTTAAGAGAAGGAAATGTTGGCCATTTTTCTACAGTCAAATAATAGAGACCTTATTTGATGGGTCATCACTTTCAAGTAAGGACTGATCATGATAGTCTCAAATATTTTTTAGAACAAAGTTTGTCATCTAAATAATAATAGAAATGAGTAACAAAGATGTTAGGCTATGATTTTGAAATAGTCTAAAAAAAAGACAAGGATAAGTGGTGGTAGATGCACTATCTAGAAAAGATGAATTAGTTGAGGCATTGCTATGTGCCAAAACCATTTTGCAGGTAGATTGGTTAGAGGAAGCATGATTAGAATGGGAACATGATAGTGTTGTCTATGATTTGATTCAAAATCTTCAGCAAGGTTCAAGTGGATTTGAAAAATTAACATGGAAAGGTAATGCATTATGGTATAAAGATAGATTATAACTATGTAAGAATTCTCTTCTTAAACAAAAAATCCTTCAAGAACTTCATGTAACTTTAATTAGGGTTCATTCCGGATTTTTGAAAACCTATCACAGAATCAAGCAGGATTTTTTTTGGGAAGGTTTCAAGGGGTGTGTCTAGAAATATGTGGCTAAATGTATGATCTATCAACAAAACAAAGGTGAAACCATAAAATCCCTAGGTCTTTTATAGACTTTATCCATCTCTATCCAACATTAGGAAGATGCATCTATTGATTTCATTATTGGGTTACCAAGATCTGATGGTCAAAATGTTATCATGGTTGTTGTAGATCATCTCAATAACTATGCTCATTTTTTTCATTATCCTAACCATTTGTTGCTAGTATAGTAGCTACTTCTTTTCTCAATACAATTTAGAAACTGCATGGAACCCCTAAGATCATTGTCAGTGATAGAGATTCCATTTTTACTAGTACTTTTTAGACTGAGTTATTTACATGTTTGGGCACCCAATTGGCTCATAGTTCATCCTATCATATTTAATCTAATGGAAAAATTGAGGTAGTCAATAAATGTCTAGAAGGATATCTCTATTGTTTTGTTTTTGATAAATATGATAAATGGGTTCATTGGCTTCCACTTGCTAAATGGTGGTATAATACTTATATTCATAGTTCTTCCAAAATGTATCCTTTTATGGAACTATATGGATACCACCCTATAACCATCACTTCAACCTTGAAGGTCCATCTTAAGGTTTGTGTAGTTGAATAACATATTAACCATCAATAGGATGTCCTTACAAGTTTGCATAAAAATTTAGCTATGGCCCAGAATCACATGAAGTAACAGGTAGATCAACACAGAAGTGAGAGGCATTTTGAAATTGGTGATTGGATATTTGTTCACTTGAAACCATATAAATAGATGTCATTGAAGTAACAAAAAAAGGATAATAAGTTGTCCCCTAAGTATTGTGGGCCTTATCAGATCTTACAAAAAATTGGCAGTGTGGCCTATAAGTTAGAGTTTCTTTCGTCCACTCGTATACATCTAGTATTCCATGTATCATGCCTAAAGAAAGTAATTGGAAATAGAGTTGCTATTCAAATAGAACTACTATAATTAGATGAGAAAGGTAGAGTTGTTCTTGATCTTGAGGTGATCCTTTAAAGGTGCACCAAACAACTATGTTCTAAATCAATTATAGAGTACCTGATCATATAGAAGAATATTCCATGTGAAGATTCCACTTGGGAGGATGAAGCATGTATGAAAAAACATCCAAATTTGCCAAAATGTTGAATACAATATTGCTTTTAAGGGGAGGGGCTTGTTATGCCCTTAACCATTGGTGTGTCTAAGGATATGTGTGGCTAACTTATGACTTACATAACTCTTTTATTTACTTGTTACATTTCTCTATGTTCTTAGATAGGTCAGCCTATGGAATAACCTTGGATAAGTAGACTATATATAGGAGGTAGTGGTTAGTATTTATTCATTATGAAAAGTATTCTACTATTAGTGCATTGATCTGGAGGTTTCCCCCTCGAAGTGGCTTTGCTATATTATCTAGTATTTTTTTTTGCTGTCAATTATCACTATGTGATCTCTCATATTTGCTTATTCTATGCAATATAAAATCATTATATGTGAATATTTAAGTAATTTCATTACAAATCCCCTTTTTTGAAATCCCTACCTATGTCTCTCTTGTAAAATGATTTCTTGACTTGATCTTGATGTGACTCTAGTGTCTTCATTATAAGGTCCTTAGTTTCTTCAAGCTCTATGAGCTCTACTATCCTCACACTCATAGGTTCACTCTCCATCAACTCAAGCTGATGGGCTAAATCCAAGGCTAGTAACTCAATAAAGATGGTCAATGGCAACTTTGGGAGTCACTCTATCAACCCATAGGGCTGCCCTTAACTTTGTGTGCCACATTATCTATTCCTCTTCCATAGTCCTCTTGATAATCTTTATCAAGTTTTTGTTCATGGAATTTGTAATTCCATTTCCTTGGGGGAAGTAATTTGAGGATATACTAAGGTAGATTCCTAGTTGAAGTGCCCATTCACTTGTATTCATGCCAACAAATGCTAAGGCATTATCTAAAATTATTGTGGCTATTACACCAAACCTAGTCACTATGCTATTATAGAAGTCCAATACTATTATTTTATTGGTGTATTTAAGGGAAATTGATTTCACACACTTGGTGAAGTTGTCAATAGCAATGAGTACCCATTTATGTCCTCTACTAGAAGGTGGATTGATCATTCCTATAAAGTCTAAACCCCATTACATGAAGGGTTGCTCCACCTAAATTGGGATAAGAGGAAAGGCTATTGATCTTTGTTTACCTATAAATAGGGCACATTTTTGACATTTTTTGACCCATGAATATGCATCCTTGAAAAGGCTAGGCCAGTAATAACTAGCTCTCATTACTTTTGTTTTAGTAGTCCTTAGATCAAAATGGCCTCTTACAAGTCCATCATAAAATTGCTCCAAGAGATTTGTCACATGATTATTATCAATGCACCTAAGAAGCATTCCATTGAGGTCTCTTATAAATAAAAAAACATCAACTGATGCATAAGGTATGGACTAAAGTCTAAAATACCTTCTTTTTGATTTGTTCATACTTAGAGAGCATTTAACTATTAACAAGAAATGTGTCATATCCTGAAGCCAACTATTATGAGGTATAGGTGCATCTATTTCTAAGTTGTCTTATGTCACCAAGATAACTTTATATTCATGGAGGTCATCCACCATATGCTCACATAAGCCTTTTCATCTCACTAGCTTAGTGACCTTGATCTCCACATCATACTCCATGACTTTGGTAATCCAACTAACCCTCTTCTCATTTAAGTCCTTGTTAAGAAGGAAATACCTCACTCTAGGATGAGACACCATAAGATATATCCATCTATTGGAGATCATTGTTTTAAATTTTTTGAGGCTTATCAAAGATGTAAGGACTTGATTTTATACAAAAGTGTACCTTGACTCATATCCTTCAAGTCCTTGACTTAAAAAAATAATTGGTTGCTTAAGTCCTTCACCATTCTTCTACATCAACATAGTTGATATATTGTCAACATTGGTGAAGGTGTATAATATGAAATCCCTTGAGAAATCAAGATTTATGAGTGAGGATGCTTGGGCAATAGCTTTCTTGATAGCCTCAAATGATGCTTTACCTTTATTTGACCAAGTGAACACTTGGTTCTTCCTCAGCATGGAAGTAATAGGTTTAACCAATTTTTTAAAACCTGGTGTAAAACTTTTCAAAAAATTTATTTTCCCAAGGAAACTCTAGAGTCCCTTCTTGTGCTTGGGTAAAGATGAGGCCAAAATGGCACTTATTCTATCATGATCAATTGTTAATCCCTATTTTGAGACAATATGTCCCAAGATTTTGCCTTCATAGGTAGAAAACACACATTTATTAGGATTCAAAGAAATCCCATACTCTCTACATATTTCAAATAATAGTACCATATATAATACATATATGCCTCAAGTACATACATTTCAATCAAGTGGTCAAATTTCAAGGCATCCCATATGAGTACCATTTACAATCAGTGGTAACTCATCCTCCTCCCCCAGCACCACCAAAGTTGGTTGTGTCAAATATTCCAGAGCACTTTAAAAATATAATTATTGAACTCACTCCAAGCATAGTATAAAGATAGTTTTTGAAACCATATAAGAGCATAATACAGATTCAGTTATGACACCTATACAAAATCTTTCTATACAACTAGTGAAAGGGAAAAAGGCATACCATCCCAAGCATCAAGCTTCATATCAAAGAGTTAAACAAGGTTAAAAATATCCTACAACACATCCTAATCCAAATATTAAGATAATTATAAATATTCCACAATGAATAAAGGCAATTATACAATAGACTTTACCAAGTCCTACACTTTTCCAATTACACATGTGGGAATCAACTAGATCATAATAGTTATGCTATGACACTTGATGCTTTTTATAATTTAGATACATCTACATGTAGCATTCATATCTATGAAAATTAAATCTTAAAATATATGATACAAACACACACTATGTCCCTCTTGTTGATGGAACCATAGGCTAGTTTATTTTCCAAAATATCAAAAAATACAAAAAAAATCAACTATAAAAAAATTAAAAAAATAAATATTACAAAAAATAGAAAAACATTCAAAATATTTATTGAAAATAAAAACTAGGACTGAAGCATGACATGAGATATTAGTTTACTTATTTTCATATGTTATTTATTATATATGTGGTAGATATCATATTATTTTCTATACACATATGCATTTCATGAGGTATATGAGTGTGATGTAGGACATACATTGTATATGCATTTTTATATGTTGGTTTCTTTTTTACCCAATGGCCATGCATATGTTGGGGACATAATATTATACAAGTTATATATATCTATAACCTCAAATTCAATGTTGAATCTACATAGATTACAATTATCTTGCTAAAACCACTCATATTTTACACTGTGCTACATAGATATGCTAATTTGATCATAATATGACATTGATACATATAATGGAAATATACTAGTTTTAACTTGTTCTATTCTCCCTCAATGTTACTTAATTTATTACATAATAGGATTAACATTGCTTGATTATTGTGAGTGTTCCTTGGCTCTTGTGTAAAAATTATTTGAGCATCTCTATGAGATCATCATTTGGTGTGTGTGACATTTGAACATGTTAATTACTTGTGAAAAATGGCCTTATGTGTGTGCAACCTTTACTTATGAAACATTTAAACATGTCCATTTTATGCCACCCTTGGCCTTATTATATGACATTATGTCACATTATTGCATGTTATGCTTGTGTGTTTATTGAGATTGATTAGTGTTTCCATGATCTTGATCATGCAGTACTAGGGCACAATTTACTTCAAGGATACTTAGTTTACTATATATATATATATATATATATATGACACTTTCATGCCTCAAATTAAATATGTTATATATATGGTTCAAGTGAAAATTTCAATTCTATGATGGAATACTCTTTAACATGATGATAATTATACTAAATGATGATATCTTTATCACACGATTTAATCAAGTCTTATTTTGAGATGAGTGACTTTCAATCTACATCCCTCATCTTAAAATAGGGGGGAATCATGAAGATATTGTATTATATATCCAAACCTCCATGAATAGATTTGGTATAGAATGGGGTTTTCATAAAAACCTAGTACATATTTTCAAAGATTCAAATTAAGGAACAATCAGTTTTAGAAGTAGAATATAAGATTTCAAAGATTCAATGTGATTAAAAAATAAATAACATGATATATATTAGCACATTAATACATATTATAGGGGTATATGACATGCACATGTACTCACTTTTCAAATAACCAAAGTGCAAAATCATACACACTTGAATGCATATGCATGGGCATGTGCAAAATAGTTACAAGATCAAAGCTACATGTTGAAAATATAGTTATAATTGAGCATATATATGCATAACACATTTTATAATTGACACATATTATGAGGCTGCATGATACTCATTTATGTTCATGCTTATTCAAAATGGAAAAAAAGTAAAATCTAAAGTTTCAAAGTTTAAAAGAGAAAAATATGCAAATTCAAAGGCATAAAAAATCATTTTAAATCAAATTATATAATAAATTTAGTCATTATGGGGGCATGAATATTATTTATTCTCTTTTGATCATGAAAATTAGAATCTAGATACATTTATAATAGTGTGATTCGAATTTGTCCTAGTGATATAGTTTGAGTCTAGTAACACTCAATGACCTTGGCATCAATTATAATAAACCTAACATGATTCCACCTTTTTTGGATTAGTATATTGGATATTATTAATTATTAATGAGAGTTTAGATAATGCATCTTTCCAACTCAATAACTTGATTACTTATTCAAAATTGGGACTTCATCACTCTCATTTCTTCATTGGTTCAAATTATCCAAATATTTAAGTAAGGGGTCATGTTTCTCGATTATTAGTTATAGGTAACAGGGTAAATGGGTTTCTTTTTTTATGTTATATTTTAAAATTCTTCAATTTTCAAAGTTCAATATTTTTCAAATTTCAAATGAACAAAATGATTACTTCATGAGATATTGTATGGTTTTCTAAATTTGAGTGCCCTGCACAATTGATGTAACTATTCAAAGATAAAGTGCATTTTACACACTCAAGTTCAAAATTTTCTCCTTTACTCTAGTAATTTCATTTATAGACTAAATGTTTAGGGGGGATGTAGAAACATAAAATTGGACTAGGTAATTGACAATGCTAATTCCTGACTTATTCTTAATCACATGACTTGCACCCAATTACATGATTCTTATTCAACATTATTCTAACCCATTTCTCTACGTATAGGGTATACCATTTATTTTCCATTACTATTACATAAAAATATCAATGTTTAATGCTCAAGATATCTAAATTCACCTTTAGACTATTCCTTGCAAGGGAAAACCATTTTTGATCTTCTTGGATAAGTTGTGCTCCAAGAAAATAATGACACACTATTCCCCTATCCAATTGGTCTAGTCACATCTTGTGACAAATAATGGCTAGTTTCTAAATTTTAAATCAATATTTTGGGTCTTCCCACATGTTTCATAAGGTTAGATAAAATAAATTACCAAAATATATGACTATAAACACATATCAAGAGTCATTTATTTCCCCCACTTGTTATTCACTTGGTACAAGAATTTACAGTTCTGCACATTGGGAAAATTTACCCTATTCTAGCCAATGTGGATCATCCATAAGGAGTAGTCTTAGTATAACTCAAGATCCATCTGAATCAAGTTTAGAGATACCATTATCAAGTATCAAAGCCATATTCTAATTGCAAACACATAGTGAAAAGATCACAATTACACATTCACTCTATGTGGGAGAACTATGTGGGATTAATTTTCCTCCTTGGAGTATTGAATACATAGGTATAAGTAAATAATTAAAGTGGTAATTAAGGTTATCTCAACCCATTACTCTTCCCTATTTATTTTTAGGTTTTCAAGTTATCAAAGTGCAATAAGGGTTTCACATGTAAGAGAAAATAATCAATGATTTATGTGTTTCCAAACTCCAAGTACAATATCTTAGATTTCTCATCATTTATAGATGTAATAGGTGTAATGATCAGTTCATATGCATAATCAACACAAAAAATTCCATGATTAATGCAATTGGGTGCAGTATGCCTCTATCCTCCTATAGTGGACATGTCAATACATATCTTTTACTTTTGCCTCTGACATGTCACTTCTAAAATTTTATTTTCTCTATCTTTTCCTATTTGCTACCTATCACAACCAACTAAGATGTATTCAACATACTGAAGCACACTAAGTTGTCATCCACCTATAATAGACCTATCTAAATTCTATTTATGATTCTATGCTTGATAGTGAGCCTACACAATCACCTCTTATTATGATTTTAATAGTTGAATAATCAAAAATATTATTGTGCAATATAAATATTTTTATTCTTATTACTTTCTCAAAATAACAACTTTATCTATTTAGAAATTTGTCAAAATTAAAATATTTAAATATTGTATATCTTTAACATTCTGATAGTTTTAATTTTACATCTATATAATTAACATAATACACTTGTTTTCTATCAAAAATGGGGTGAAATAGTTTCTAGCCTATTCATTATCAAATAATCTGATCAATATTCTTGACTCTCATATAATTATGTTAGACTTAGACACCTAAAAATTTATAAAGGCATCTAAATTTGATGGACCTATCCCCCTACTAAGTAACAATCATTTAAAAAAATTAAAATTATCTTTATGCATCAGATATTATGTTTCACATGTTAGAGGAATTTGAATTTTCCAAAATAGTCCCATATAAATACACAACATTTCTAAGCCTATCTACCTATCTATCACATCTAACACTCCTTAAAGAAACATTTATATGCATCTATAAATTGAGAAATATTGATCTAAAATTATTAATTTATAAAATAGCCACAAGGAGCAGACCCTAGCCATGTTTAAAGCACCCAAGCCAAGCCAAGTTTACCATTATCATGTGTTAAAAGCTAAATTACAAGTTGTATTCATAAAAGGAGAAATATTGAACACATACATATAATAGGGAAAACTATGTGAGGTTAAACTTCCCTATTTATAATATTGTATACATAGGCAATGCTCAACCATTCACTGAGAAGTGGTTGAGGTCAGTGAAACCTATATCTCTTCCCCATTTTTAGAGGTTAACCTAGTGTCAAAAGTGGAGCTAGGATTTTAAAGTGAAGGATATAGGTTTTTTAAATTTTTACACACATTGATCATATATTATAACACATGAAGACATATTCAAATTAGGTACAATGGCCTAATCCAAAATAGTGAGGAAAAAAATCACATAATAGATTTGGGAATTGTAAGTATTTGGGTGAGATTATAACATCCAAATCTTAAAAAACTCATCTAAGTAGATCTAGACACTCATGCTCATGACCCAAGCTAATTCTAATCCATTTTCCAATATTTTTAGCTACCTTATATTTAACCCTAATTTGGATTAGGAACCTACTTAGGTAAATAGGGTTAAGGATATATAAATGATAGGGCACAAGGTTGAATATCACATCTATAATAGGCAAATTAATGTGCTAAACTCAAATGTACCATACGTTGAATTTATTAAACTAAGATAAGCTATAAATGGAAAGTATGACTATACTAGATATAGAAAATGATACAAAAGTGAATATTTAGCTAGTTTTGATGCTAATTCATATCTAGATTTGGTACAAGTAGAAATTAGGTAGGAAGATAGTTTTGGAACAATCATCAAATTTTATATATGGTATCTCTGGCTCTTTAGACAATTACATCAACCTGGAATGGTTACATAGAGGTTAGTGTCTAAGTTCAATGCTAGTGTCATATACATAATATATACTCAAATAGGATACAACCACCTAGATGATTCTAACTTTGGATTTTCCTTCACTCTGGTGCATTTAGATCTAGGTCATGGACTGTCACACTTGGTGAAATGGTAAAAGCCTAGATTTCCATCTTCAATGTGACCTCGAGGAAAAAATGAGTTAGTGGGAACATGGTGTTGAGATAACATGAAATTACCTCATTATTAAAAGGTATTATTGACTTAGTCAATACTCCATAAGAGGGCCTTAGACTCGTGTAGTTCTCCCCTACATGTTGGCTTGTGTGCTAATAATGCAATGGTTATAAAACATGTACAATAGTGAACTATCTTGTAACTTATAAAATAAGACCTTATGATTAATCATTTATTACTTTAGACATGTATCTATATTATTCCTATGACTGATATTAGAATAGGGTAGAATAGGAAAGCTTTTGGTAAAATGAGTGCTTCTTGAATGCTCTTTTGGTGTGATTGCTAAGTGAGGAATGAATAAGGGTTGATATTGTATTTATATCAATCCTATCAGGAGATAAATTAAATTAAATAAATTAGGATAACCATTTTAAAATGTTTCATTTTCAAATTGGATGACTTTATGGCATTGGAAAATTGCATCAGGTTATAAAAATAATGTTGATATTATTGTCTATCTTGGATGTTAGTGTTCAAGGCAAAGGAGAGTAGGTACAAGTTCAAAACTTTATAGGTGTAAGATAAGTAAATTTTAAGAATTATGGGAAAGATAAGATGTTTGTGTAATTAATATAAGGTTTTCTAGACTAAGAGATAGGCCAAGGGGCATAAGATAAAGTAGATTGAGGTTTGCAGAAGCAAGGCATGTGTAGAACTAAGAGGACCAACCAGGGTCTAAGTTTTCTAAGTGTATAAGACTGAGGTGATACATAATCAAAAAATATTGTATACATTTCCCCCTTAATATAGTAATTAAATTTATATTTTAAAATAAATAAATAAGTATCTGGTGTGTATGCACACTTTATCTTTACTTAAGTTGAATTTGAGTGATTTGCTAGAGTTGAATTTGAGTGATTTACTAGAGTTGAATTTGAGTGATTTTTTGGTGACTGAAATATGACCAAGAGCATTTTATATTTTATAATTAGTGTATATAATCTAAGTTAAATTAATTTAAATTAATTTAAATTCAAAGAGTAAGGTTTAGGAGTATAACTATGTGTTGATGTAACTGCCTTATCTTTTGGCAAGTTGTTTTTCAAAAGATGTATCATTATAAGGCTCTAAAACTAAGATTAGGATAACTATAGATAAATATTTAAAGTTAATATATCTAAGGAGTTATATAAAGAGAGGGAGATATATTTTAAGGTACATGCCCCCAACTTTGGAGCAAACATGAGTCGCCACCTGACAGTTGAGATTCACTCAACTATTCAACCCAATGATAATTGTAACCTAGTGAGTTTAGATAATCAAGTCCAAACTAAAAACTTGGAAAGATTGAGTGATTTAATAAAATCAACCATAACAAAAGGTGAACCAACTACTATATTATATGTCTCACTAAATTTTGTAAAAGTCTATGGGGTATCAGTACGTGAAATAGTTTTGGAATCTAAGATTGATTTAGATCTTGAAATATTAGGCACATGTTGCATAAAATATGAACCTTAGATATGTCTCATGATAAAAATATGTAAAAAAATGGTACCATGTATATAATTTTATCAAAAATGTGTATTAGAATCATATAACTATGTGTTTTGGTCAATTCAAATAACTATATGTGGAGGACATGCTTCCAAAGCATGCCCCCCACTATACATGGAGAAATATGAAACTGATATAAGTACTAGTGTGGAGGAAATATTTATAAAACATGACCCCATTATAAACTAGAGATATTGAATACTGATTAGGTGTGGAGAAAATGCTTCCAAATTTTGACCCCAATAAATTTTTGAATTTATATATGTACCATACCATATTGAATGAATCTAGAGAACATGCTTCTAAAGCATGCCCCCAATGAATTTGAAAATTGTGAATGCATGAAATCCATGTCCATATTACATGATATCATTGAATTATAAATTTTTATAAATACCAAATACTAAATGAATGTGGAGAACATGCTTCCAAATCATGCCCTCATTATAATCTAGAAACTGTGAATGTGTGGAAACCATGTACATATGACATGCCCCAACTAAATTTGAGAACTATTTAAAGTGTGGAGAATATGTTTCCAAAGAATTACCCACTAATATATTCCATTCTTGAGGTGAGGTAAAAATAGTACCTTGAAGTTATCTCACCTAAAAAGGGTAAGAAAATTGTAAAATCTATGAATTTAACCATGTGGCATATAGAAGGAAACATGTCTAGGTAGACATAAAATGAAAGTGCATAGAACCAATGTGATCACATGTAGGACTAATATGCATGATAAATATCATGGAAATGTTGAGATATTAATAATATAATCTTAATAAGCAAATAAGCACACACACAAGAGCACTCAAAAGTAAGACAATAAGTAATGGTCCAAGGAGATCACAAATAAGGGACATGTTCAAATGACAAAAAATTGAATAGACATGACTTATTTAGGTGTTCAAAAATCAAGAAATGACATATTAAAATGTTCATATAATAATAAATGACATGTTCAAATGTCCAATAAGGAAATGCAATGACATATTCAAATGTCCAAGAAAGAAAACATAGGCACATAGGCCACATACAATGGAACATATTCAAATGCTCAAAAAATCAAGACAATAGCAAGGCAAAACACTCAAGGAAGTGTGGAAAGTAAAATCATAAAAAATCATCATAAACATGTCATAGTGGTCCATGGGTCAAATGTGTTAGCAAAAAGTACCAAGTACATAGCATATCAAGTATAATGTGCAAGATATAAAAATGGATAATAGGAATGTGTAAGTACATATGTAAGATCAAAAATGATAGTGTAGAGTGATCATCGAATCATATAACCTACGTGTATCAATATTGTAGAATATGGATGCCCCTAACATCCTAGTGATGTGATTAGAAGGAACACCCCACACCCATAAATGTATAAAATCATGTATTTGTGTATGCTTATATATGTGTATTTAGGAGTAAATGATATTATATTCCTCAACATAAAACTAACACATAGATGCCAAGGATCCAATAAAACATGTAGGTGCCAATTTTTTTTTTGGATTTATGAATGTTTTTGATTTTTTTGGTATTTTTGGTTTTTAAAGAGTTCTAATCAAGGAAGTCCTCATTATTAAAAGATGTAGGACCATTTTTTAAAATTTTCAAGTGCTACTCATAATAATGGATTGCATGTTATTAAATATAGTTATCCAATGGCCTCCCTAAAGCTAATGGTGTGGGCAGATAATCATATCCATCATGCGACAACAATTTTGCACCCATATCAAGAAAGGTAACACACATAATTGTAGTATCCAACTTGGCTTGCCATTCCACTAGCTAATCTTGTCCAAAATTTAGTTTAAAATGGGGGTTATGGTTTAGTATCCATATGGTTATGGTAACCACACATGTACCAAAAATAATAGGTAATCAAAAGTATCTTTGGGATTATGACATCAATGGAAAGTATATGAGTTCATCCATAATATGTCCCAATTATTTAAAGAATTTAGTTTTATAAGTTGTATCCCACTTGTTCATATCAAACTAGATATGGTGATAATATAAAACATCAATATTAGCATCAAATCCTCATGCGTTGGCCATTTTGAAAGATAGATCTCATTCTAAAGATAAGAAAGATTTTGCCTTTTGGTAGGTTATGAAGCTTTTATAGAAGACTCCAAATTGTTCACATGGCATATTTGCATTTAACCTTTATAAGGTTGGCTTAATAGTTTTAACTAAGAGGGGTAAATTGAGTAACAATAATTTACATGCTCATTTTTTATGGTTTTGTTCCCTTTATCTAGATCAAGTGTTGTTTCTTCTATGAGTGGATTGATCCTATATGTACCGGGACCTGTGGGTTCAAACAAGTTATGCAAAAGGTGATCAAGTGGATAAAATTTTAGTGCATGAATTTTCTCATCTATAATATCATGAACAATGTCATCATCACTATCATAGTAATCTAAAACATTCCCATCATTCTACTCAATATTAACTAATAAAGGAAGCTCAAATGAAGGAGGTTCTTGTAGTTTAAATGGATCCTTTGGTAATGGTTCTTACTCTTGATGTGAAACTATGTGCACCTCAATATGTGGTACCTTATTTGCATCTAGAGATGGAGGAGCCATTATACTTGACTCACCTAATTTCATAAATGTGTATGTGCTCAATAGGAATGCATTGTTTAGGTGGTACCACTATAGGAATGCCTTCAATTTTAGATTATATCATTTTGAAAAATTTGAAACGTTTATCATTGGTAGGCATTATTAATAAATTTCTATTATGTATGAATTTTACACATATGTGAATTAAAGATGGGATAAATTCCATTAGATGTATGCAAGGTCTACCCAAAAGCACATTATAATGCAATGATTGAGACATGACTTGAAAAGTAAATAAAACAATTTTTGGTCCTAATGTCACATCCAATGTAATTTGACCTACTGGAAAACTATGTGAATTATTGAACCCTTGGATATGCACAATTGAATTTTGAATCAGATTGGAACTAAAGCCCATGGTGGTTAAAAAACTTACAATACAAATGTTTAGGCCTGATCCATGATCAATGAGCACCCTTTTAATGCCCTTATTTTGTATTGTCATTTATATGAACTAAGGTAATTCTTGATCAATAATATCTTTGGATGGTAATTTAGTTGGATCAAAGCTAATAAGTTTGGCATTTTTCTTGATATCTTTCATGATATATCAAAATAAGCAAGCTCAATATCATTTGGAACTTGAGTTTTATGCAATGTATCATAAATTATGGCCATGTAAACATTATATTATGTTAGGAGCTCAAGTATTGAAATTTTAGATGTATATTGCTAAATTGGTCAATAAGGTCATATCACTTAGATTTTATCACAAGTTTAGGATTAGGAGGCACCTATTATATATTAACAGGTGGCTATGCAAGTTGAGCAACCTTTCCTCTTTGATTAGTAACATCATGGACCAAAAATATAATATAATCCATGGGAAAATAATGGGTTTAGGAAGGAAATTTTCACTCAAATAAGGCTTGGGTAAACTTAATAGTTGAGAGCATGCACGTTGGCATATGAATAATAGATATATAAAATTGCAAGAGAAATTTTGAAGAGATATGCAATGTTGTCTCTATTTTAACACTATCTCATAATGTACATGAACTTGATTAATGGTTTTTACAAAATTAGTAACATAGAAAACCATAAAAACTATCAAGTATTGGATAATGAAATAATTTATTGATATGTCTATGGAAAACATGATTTTAATATTTATCAATCAAGGATCAACAATAGAAAAAGAAATTAAAAAACCCTAAATGGCATAGCATTTGATGTTCAAATATCAGGTTCACCAAATGTTTAAACCTAATTTATATTAAGATCCTACTTGGGTAGATATGGTTAAGGATATATAAATGATATGACACAAGGGTGAATATCAGATATACAATAAGATAATTAATGTGTTAAACTTAAATGCACCATATGCTAAATTTATTAAACTAAGATAAGCCATAAATGGAAAGTATGACTATGATAAATATAGAAAATGAAACAAAAATGAATATTTAGTTGGTTCTGATGTCAATGCATATTTGGATCTAGTATAGGTAGAAATTAGATAGGGAATATATTTGTAGAACATTCATTTGATTCATGATCTGGTGTCTTTAGCTCTTTGCATAGTTACATCAATCTGGGATAGTTATGTTGACACTAGTGTCTAAGTTTGATGCTAGTGTCATATACAAAATATCTTTTCAAATAGGATGGGACCACCTAGATGCTTCTAGGTTTGGCTTTGCCTTTCACTCTGGTGTATTTAGGTCTGGGTCATGGATTATCATTCCTAGTGAAAAGGCAAAACCCTAGCTTTTCATATTTAATGTGACCTTAGGGAAAAAATGGGTTAGAGGGCACATGGTATTGAGTTGACCTACAATGACCCTATCTTCAAAGGGTTCTACCTACATAGCCAATACTCTAGAAGAGGGCCATAGACTCATGTAGTTTTCCCCTATGTGTGAATCATGTAATGAGTGTAAATTAAGTACAATAGTGACCTAGTTTATAACTTGTCAAATAAGACCTTATGACTAATCCTTTATTAATTTAGACTTATAGATAGGATATTCCTTGAATGATATCATAATAGGGTAGAATATGAAAGATTTTGGTAACTTGAGTGCTTTTTGAATGCTCTTTTGGTCTGATTTCAAGGTAGAAAATGAATGAGGGTTGATTTTGTATTTGTAACAACCTTATCAGGAGATAAATTTCATTAAATCATGTAGGATGACCATTGTAATACATTTTATTTACAAATTGGATGAACTTAGGGTACTAGACATTTGTGTCTTGTTAGGATAATAATGTTGCTGCTATTGTCTATTTTAGATGTTAGTGTACAAGAAGTAAGAGAGTAGGTATAGGTTTATGACTTTAAAGGTGTAAGATAAGCACATTTTAAACATTCTAGGTAAGATAGGATGTCTATATCATCAATATAAGGCTAGTCAGACTAAGAGACAGGCAAAAAGGCATAAGATAGACTAGATGTGAGGCTTGAAAAAATAAGGCATGTTTATAAGTAAGAGGAATAATGAGAGTCTTATATTTCCAAGTGTACAAGACTGAGGTGCTATACAATCACAAAATACCATCTACACCTTCATTCAATCTTAGACTTATTTAAAATAGTAACATGCTAAGTATCTAAAACCCTTATATTATTTTTATTTATATTAAGTATGATTATACAATAAAAATCTAATTTTAGATTTATATGAATATCTTATTATAATCCATTAAACAACCTAAATTAGTGAAAAAGTTATTTATTATCGGATCACATTAATAAAAAACAAGGTAAAAAATATGTGTTAAACACATTCCTAATGTTGAGGATGACAAATCCTAAGCTCCCTTAGGGTTTCATTCCTCCTTATTCACATATCAAATTTATGCATTAGGGGTTTATACCTAATTTAATATTTCCCCTCATCACACACATAAAATTAGATTCTCTTCTTTTACTCTTAGAGTTTCATTATTATTTTCCTATTAGGGCTTCCTCTCCAAGGCTTATGGGTTATCTACCTACTGATTCAGCTCATATATGATTCAAAATGATTCTATTTTGTAAAACTCTAAGATTTTTTTAGTCATATTTATTGGATCAAATATTTTTTTATTCAACAAAATTCTATATGAAGTTTTTGGAATCAGGGTTTTACTATTTTTAGTAAATTTTGCCTGAATGGCAAAGGGTTATTTATTTTCAAAATAATTTATGGGTTTCATTTATCTACATTTTTTAATAAAAAATATCTTTTTATTTTTAAAAATTATCTGTGATTTTTTATGGGTGGTCAATTCTTTATTTTAAACATTGTAAGATGGAAATAATGGATATTCATATTATATTTTATACTTCAAACATTGATTGTTATGATTACATGTTTTTGATATTAAATATGCAATATATTTCATAACAATGTGATGAAATTGATAAAATTTATGTAGAACAAAACTAAGATTGAAATTTATAACAAAGATTTCTTAAGTCCCCTGAGTAATACATCTTGTGTGAATGTTGAATCTCAACTATTTCCATGTGTAACTTTTTTCATCCCTCCTCAAGGTTGTGATATCTACCATACATCTATTATGGAGGTCTATGTTGTCACTATCCTAATAGGTAGGGTGACCCATCCTATGGTAAAAAGTGAGGATATTATAATGTTCCTCCTCATCTCACTCCACCTCCCACAAATCCTCTTGAAGATATTTACATGCATATTCAATTAGAAATACCTAGGATTTTGATTATAAATCCACTCAATATCAAAGAGTTATTATAATAAACTAAGTGGAGGAGTTATGAAATAAAATATGTCTAAAAATTACATTAATTAATATTAGACATTATTTCAACTGAATTTGGATTAATGGGAAATATTAATTTAGATATCAATATATGACACTCAAGGATACATTTAAATGTAAAAGACCAAGATTAATTATTATGATATGACAAGTGGAATATAATAAATATATAAATTATTAAGGAGATAAATATATTTAGTTTTATAGTTTACTGTCTCACTGTGACTATATTCTAGAAGTGGAAATCAAGATAAAGTAGGTTAGTGGTTCATTTGGTTCTAAAACCAATTTGTTATTTGTGCTAGGTCAGTTTCATAGGATTGGGTTAGTATCATTAGATGATACTAATCTAATGGATAGTAACATATTATGAGGTAGTAGAGAATAATTACTATATAAATAACTGTGACTATCTCTACTTGTTTTTTTTTTGTAATCTTGAACCTTGATAATGCACTCAACTCCAAAATCCAGTCTCTTTAACCTTGAAACCCTAAAAAAATTAGAAGGTATTATCTATTGAGATGGACCAAAACACCCCCATTTGATGATTGACCATTGCATACATATTCGTTACTCTGAGGAGGGAAATAAAGCCCTACATAGTTCTCCCACCTAATGTGATTGTGCAATTGTGCTCCTTTGTTATATATATGCAGTTAATGATGTAGATTTGGTACTTTAAAATGCTTGATTTGACTTAAATTTATATTTATTTAGACTTGGATTATGAATACTCCTAGTGTTAATTTTATAATTTGGGAAGAATAGGTCAAATTTTATCATTATGGAATAGTGTATAGATGTATATTAGATAAGTGCCAAGTCCCTTTTGAATTAGACCTTTATTTGTTTATATATATATTTAATTGGATAATTTATAATTCTACTAACAAAATAGGATGATGGGAAATCCCTAAGGATGGGTTATATTTTATAAAATAACTATTTTTGAGAGTGGTCAATATAGACCAGATCAAGTCTATATCAACTAGTGATATTGATCGAATCTGGTGGAATTGACTTGTATACAACTAGACTAAATTGAAAGTCTATAATGTTTGTGCAAGATATTTAATAGATTTGAAATAGAAAATGAGGTAATTTTAGGTGTGTAATAATATAAAATAAGGGTTGAATCATAAGATATAATGTAAGTGTAATAAAATAGCATATTAGGACTTTATTTGAGTGCTTAGGTCATGGGTGGTAAATGTGTGTCAAGTTTATCATTTTCAAGTACCTAAAACTAGATTTTAGTATCTAAAAATACCCCATTTTATGAAAGGATAAAATGTACCTAAGTGTGTACAACAACTTTATCTTTGGTATGAAACTCAATTTGTACAAGTCATTCAATAACAAACTTGAAATCATGTATAGTTAATGTTCATAAATTGACTATTTTAATCTAAAAATGAATGTTTGAAAATTTGAAAAAATAAGGGTTAGAGTACAAATGTATGTTGGTGAAAACCATATTACCATTGAAATTTTTTGGAGATGATTTGTTCTTAAATAATTAGAGAATTTGTTCTCCATATAGAGACTCAAATGTAATCATTAAATCTTTGATAATGATTAATCTTGACATCCTTACCTTACTTGACCTATTCACCATTATGTTAAATTTAAATATCTATGAGAGCCTTCACTATTATACTAACTATATTAAAATTAATGAAAATAATAATTAAAACATCCCTATTCTACTTATATATTCCTATTATCTAAAATACAATAGTCTTTGACCTTCTAGGATAAAATCACACTAGGTCTGATAGGGCCACAACCTAACCTTATCCACTAGTGAGACTTAATCACCCACACTCTAATGATTACTTTTCAAAATTTAAAGGCCTCATGTTGGCCCTCTCTCACTTTTAGTAAATTAAATTAATGTAAATATTTCAAATGTACCACTATATAAGTTCATCATTTATTGGAGAGTTAACCTTATTTCAATCATTTCTTATAATTTTACGTTTATCCTAAGTAGTATGTGTGTGTGTGTGTGTGTGTGTGTGTGTGTGTGTATTTATAATTACACTTTATTCTAGATTTTTGAGGTGTCTCTCACATTTATAGTATAATTTTAAGATTTAGAGTTACTTGCATGTAACTACTCTCCCCTCACATGTCACACACATTCTCCACACTTGTAAGAGGAGTAAAGACATATGGCACATATACTAAAGATTACACTTATAACTCTTTTTCTCTCTTATCTCTTTATAAATATCTATCCTCTCAATTTCTTAAAAACTTTATACAACACTACAACATTCTTGTTCATTTATTCTTACTCTTACATCCTTGATGCTCTCTTGTCCTAAGCCCATTCTTCTCCTAGCTTTTCATGCTATTGTAATTGGAGATTGTTGTTGAAAGATTTCAATACTAGTGTGGGGTTTTTCACCATTAAAATATTTTCCCACTGGTCACATTTAGCTCAACTTTAAGACTTATTTATATCAAAGTGATGTTATTATTTTACATTTTTTGATAATTTATTTCACCATTATTTCATGACCTTGACAATAAATCTAATATGGTATCAGATCTACTAATATTATCCAATGAAATAAAAGATCATATATATTCCACTTTTATTTATGGCACCTCAATTTTAATATTTAATATTTAATATTTTTATTTTAAATCCAAACCTAAAATAAAATAGAAATTAAAAAAATCATTTACTTCACTTTTACTTTAATTACGTGGTCGGAAAAAGCATTTTTTTCTTTTCCTTAAAAGTTTTTGCCTAGTAATCAATTTTTTATTTATGCATTGATATGGTTGATTTTTAAAATGTTTTAATTATGGTAAATATTTAATTTTAAATTTTGAAATTTCTTTTCAAATTAATAATAATTTTTGTTTTAATTTTTGGTCATAAAATGAAATCTTTATTTTTTCAAAACAAAAAAAGTGCAACCATTGTTTTTTTAAAATCAAAACAAATTAGTATTTTGGTGTGGAATTACATTTACAAGTTGATCTCTACATGAATTAATTTTAATCTCTTGGTTTTTTTTGTCTTGGAGTATTATTCCAAATTATTTCATCGTGTTTAAATTTAGCTTGTTTAGCTTTTAAGAAAATTATGTGCATTAGCATTTTAATTATGTAGATTTGGTGATTTTTAATCAAAATTTCTAACTTCATATTTTTTTTACAATAACATTTAAATTATATATATTTTTTAACTTTTAATAATGTTTCACAAATTATTCCTTAAAACAAAATGAAATTAGTGCCCTTAAATACTGAATTATATGCCAAAATGATACTCTTCATGGTTTACAATGCATTTTTAATGAGAAAATGATGACAATGCAATATTCTATTGATGCTATTAATGAAAAATTTTCATCTTTTGCACATCACACTAAATGTCATAATAATGAAAGTCTTTGTGCTTCAAAACAACCTAAAATTTATTTCAACACTTCTTCTGTCAACTCTAGCTTAAAAATCATGTATAATATGAGTTATTCGAGTGGTGAACTTGGTAAGTGTTAAGATGGTATTTTTGAACCTATTTCTCTTGAATATAATGCAAATTATAAAGTTTTTTTATTTTGATGATTCAACTATATCTCATACAAATATGACATCTTATTATCCTCCTCACCACAAGACTTATAATATAACTTATTTTGATTATAATGCTTCTAATGCTCTAATAAAATTTATGTGCATCATGAAAAATAAGAGAATATTATCTCTAAATGTTATAAATTAAATCCTTGAAAATCTTATGGTAAATCCACTTGTGACACTTTACATTATTAAAAATGATTAAATCTATAGAGAATGGATCTTATAGAGAATTTGTTTGGATTCCTAAAAAAAGTGGATCTTATAGAGAATTTGATGTGTATTTATGTGAAGATTATTCAATTTATTTTTTTAATATATATTTTGATAGCAACACATCTTCTTTGTCTCAATTTTTATCAATTATAAATTTGTAATACATTCCTTGCTTTTTATTGCAAAGGAAATATGCTTTATTTAGAGATTTTTTTGGACTAAATTATTTTTGTGCAAGATTTCACACTTTATGATGGAAGTTGTATTTATTTTAAATTTACCTATTTTTAAATATAATTTTATTAAATTATTTATCTAGATTATATTTTTGACATATTGGTTACTTAATTTGAAAGATCAGTGTTAGCTTGTTTGTTTTATAGGTTTTGTAGATGATTTCTACTTTTGTTTATCTATGTTCAATTTTAGATCAACCACATTATTTGAAGGGGATTATTGGAGATTATTGGTGATCACACTTTCATATTTGAGAAATTTGGCAACACATTCTCTTCTTCTTTCTTCTCTCAACTTTTTTAATTCTTCTTGAAGGAAGTTTATATTGAGGGGGAGTATTATGTAATTTCAACTCCCTTTCTTGTTTATAAAAAGTTTTATGTACTCTTGTAACCCCAAATTAAGCTTAAGGGAGTTTTGGAGAATTAACCATATTTAGATCCTTTCCTATAGTTTTACATTTATCATAAGTCTTATATGTGTGTGTATTTATTGTATTTATAAATACACTTTATTCTAGCCTTTTGAAGGTTCATTCACCTCTCTAGTCCACTTTTAGGCTTTAGAGTTATTTATATATAATTCCTCTCCCCCCACATGTAACACACATCCTCTCCAATTATAAGAAGATTAAGAACACATGACACACATCTTAGATCTGGTACTTTCAACTCCTTTTCTCTCTTATCTCTTTATAAAGACATATCCTCTCCCTTACTTAAATACTTGCTACAACACTAAAACATTCTTGTTAGGATAGTCTCGATCTTACATCTTTGATGCTCTCTTTTCTTAAGGAAAATTTTATCCTAGATTCTTCATGCTATTTTAATAGGATATTCTTTTTTAAAGCTTTCAAAACTAATGTGGGGTTTTTCACCATTCAATAATTTCCTCACTTGTCACCTTTGTCTTAAATTTTAGGCTTATTTATATTAAGGTGATGTTTTCATTTTGCATTATTTTTTCTCATTTATTTCAAAATTATTTCATGAACTAAGTAATAAATCTAATATTAATTCCACTCAAGGTACTAACCCTATCAATTAGCCATAATTCTCTATACATGTTACTGCACACTAAGTAAAATAACATTAATCTTTAAAATTTGAGTTTTGATTTATTTTAATAGTCATAGTCCAAGTAAAAAGATTTTTATTGTAGGTCGAGTACATTCATTATCAATTATTTAAGTCAATTTACTATTTGCATCCATATAATATAAATATCAAAATACACATAATCATTATAGGAGGGAGAATTAAATAAACCTGAGGCCATTTTAGGCTATGTAGGTGGCACTCAGATTATACATGGTTTTCTAAGGATAGCTCGACTATTCCCCTTACATGATTACCTACTTTGCATTTTATGCCTATTCAGTTTATGTGTAGGAAATAGGGTTTCAACATTGTAGGTACTTTCACATGATAACTTGGCACCCAAATGAAAGTAATAGATCACCTCTAAGAGGTGAAAGTTTCCAAATGAGAAAATAATCTACACAGTCAACTATTGCAGTTTTAGTCAAATAAGCAAAGTTGTAGTTGCCTCTATATACCCTATTATGATGCTATATAATTAAATTTATAATTATATTTTTAAGGTAAAACACACTTTAGAGATTGTATCAATCATTTTTACATCAACAATCTTTATACACATCCAACATAAATCATATTTGAGCTAGGTTTGTATATTTGATTAAAGTGTACTATTTATTTCTCATTTAAATGCCTATAATTTAATATATTTTATATTCATATTCACTATATCATGTAATCTAAATCATATTAAAATATTTTAATGTTTATGACATTAAATTTTTAAATCAAAATAATATTGAACATTTTGGTAAACTCATACTTTTTTTGGAACACTACTTGTTGTTTGATTGATTTTTGTCCTAGGATTTCATATAAGTTTTTGAAACTAAAAGAAATAACCTTAAACCTTGGATATAAAATGGACACCATGAACCAATCTTATTTGACCTTGGATTTTAATTCGATGCTGAAGAAATTATCTTATCAACTTGGTTAACATCTAACACTAAAGCATTTCTTTCGATCTTGGGTTGAAATTTGTTGATCTCTATACACAAAAATCTTTTATTTTATATTACTTGTTGCCTTTTTTTTTGTAAATATAGTCTAAAATTGTAAAATTAAATAAAGAGATATCATTTTTGGCTAAGTGGTGACATGTTTTATTAGCATTGTGAAATGAAGGATATTGTCCCCATACCCAATTCCTAGACAATAATATACATATATTTTACTTTCCTTGTAAAATCATAATATATTGGAAATGCTTAAGATCCCTTATTTAAACCATAGGAATCCTTTTTATTTATTTTATTTATGGTGTATCTAAAAGGAGAATATCACCTAGGCAAGTTACTCTCACAGTACCCTTAGGTATGGGATAATGGGCTACAAGTATGGTTTAGCATTTGTAATTAGTGCTCTAAAATATTGGGCTGAAATAAATCTATGAACAAGTAAATATATTTGATATCCCACCTAATAATTCAAACCCTTGTCTAGATCACTGAACTTATTTTTACCTGTATTATCTTCATAATGGGATCAATGAATGAATCATTCTTTTATATGTTACATAGGATTTTGAAATTCATTGTTGCATATTTTATTCACTTTCAACATGTTATTAACTATGTTGTGTCATGGATAAAATTTAAATATAATTATAAGGATAAAATGTATAAATAGACCCTCATGCACTCTTCAATTCTTATTATTAAAATATCACATCCTATACTAATTCTCCCAAAATATTACCATAATCAAAAGAGAGTTTTGTCAAATAAAATATTACTTAGGGGCAAGGATTCATGAAAATTTCATGCAACACTATATGGAGAGGTATGTGGTACAAAGAAGAGTCCACATTTTGAAGACAAAGTCAAGTCAAACTATCTCCTAAGATCATACATACTACTAATACCTATTATTATGATATTCAATCTGAGTTACTTCCTATCACAACTAGATGCCAAAGAGTATGTGAAAAAACTTTTGTGCTTCCTCATTATCACCCTCAATATAATTATATTCATCAATCTATTCCCACTATTCATTTAAGGCTCATATTAAATTCCCACATCCATGTTATTTAAATTAGAAGAGGGTGGACATCCTTGCCTCCCTAAAATAATAATACTAATTAGAATTTTCCTCCTTTAAATCCTTAAACTTCTTCAAGGCAAGTTTCTAAACCCAACGGGCATGATCTCATTGACCAATTATGTAATACTCTAGTGAATATTTATATTCTAGAGTTATTAAAGAGAACCCCAGGTGATAATGATATCTTATATGTAATGTTGCAAGATACCACTCTTCCCATGGAGACAAATCCATCTTAATTTGAATCTATCATGAATATATTCAAGGATATTTATGGTACTATTACTTTTCAAAAACAATATATACCTCCAAAGCATATCATTGATCAAAATATCTCATTATTCATTCAAATTCAAATACATGGAAAACTAGTCAAATGTGTATTTATTGATAATGGTTATGGAATAAATATTTGAAATTATGATTTCATACTTAAATTTGGATTCAACAAGGATAATATTAAAAAATATAAGCAAAATATACATGGATTTGATAGCACCCCCAAACAAATTCCTAGTCAAACATGCATTGTTTGATAATGGTTATGGTATAAATATTTGAAACTATGAATTCATACTCAAATTTGGGTTAAATAAGGATAATATTAAAAAAATGAGTGTGATATACATGGATTTGATATCACCCAAAAAAAAAATGAGTAATTTTCACATTGGATTTACTACTAGGCCTTAAAATGGTATCTATTGATTTTCAAGTTATCTCAAATCAATTACAATATAATATACTCTTGATAAATCCTTGGATTCATGTGATGGAGGTTATACCTTATATATTCCATATATGCATCAAATTATTACAAGATACACATGTATATACAATTATAGTTGATGATACACCTATTTAATGTTATCAAATAACACAGTCATAATCTGATAAAGTATCTATGATACGACCTGAGTAAGTGATTCTAATTACACAAATGCATAATTACGAAGTGGATAAATAAAGTAATGAAAATTATATTATATATGTCTATAAAATTCTTAATAAAATAGAATAACCTATAAAAAAAAGAAACAACAAGTGTTATAGCCTCTTACAGAACTACCATTATCGGTCAATTTAGAAAATTCTTTTTTTCAGATCAAGGAATATAATAGTAATGATGACGAGGACACACAAGAGATAGAAGATGATCAAATTTTAAATTTAAATTTAACTACCATTTATGAAAATGAATACTTATCTCATTATTTATTTAAATATGTGGGAGTGTATGAATATACAGATATTTCTTATAAACAAAATAGGGGCAAAAAACTCATTTCTAAACAATAGGATCTACAAAATAATTCAAACAATTATAATTCTATATCATAGGCTATATCATAATCAATTGACTCAAATACTTATCTTAATACAATGATCACATCTTCAAAGTAAAAGGTATGAAAGGAGTAATTAAAGTCTCAAATAGAGAAACATTTAGAGGTAAAGCTACCAAAGTAAGATCACACTATTTTTCAAAAATAATTTCTTAATTAAAGGAATCTCAAAGAAAAATTTAATCTCTATAGTTACTCCTAAAAATATGGTTAAAAAAGAGGTAACAAAACAACATTATTCCTATCTAGGCAATAAAATTTAATTTAATGTAGGATAATTAGTATGTTTGAAACAAATAGTGAGGTTCTTGTAGATGTGTAATAGCAGAATAGAAAGGTGACTCATAAAATTGTTAGAGGTATAATCACTGAGAGTGGGGGGGTGAATCAGTGAGCCTAGATATTTAAATAAAATTGATCAATCAATATTAACAAGAGATTTGATTCATTCAATGCATAGACAAGATCAAACACATAACACAGTTCTTATGAGAAACTTTCATGTGGAATAAAATCCACTCTCAAGTTTACAACACAAATGGACTACTATCCTACAATAAATTACAAATAAGAGACTGATCAACTCCTTTAGACTAGAAAACCTTGATCCTATCCTCCTGACCAAAGATATTAATTGAAACACCTATTCCAAAAGGAGAACTAACCCTTAAGATGATCAGCTCCTTTATACCACCTACCTTTAGTAAAACACCTATTTTACAAGGAGCAACTACCGCTAAGGAAGGCCAACTCCTTTAGACCTTCTTTTGATAAGAACACTACCACCTTAGAACTAATGTCTTCAACACCTGATGATGGATCTCTGGATATCAATCTTCTCACCTTTTAGCAATAACTCTATTTCCCAACACACACTATTAGCCAAAGCACATTACATACTCAAATCAACATACAAAGATCAATTATGACATTACATATCCCAAATAACCCAACTCTTCAACTCTACACACTTAATACATCCTTCATAATAATAAATCTATCATAGCTTCAAAAACATGACCAGATGGTCATATACATAATCCACACACTGATATGCCTCTTAGATCAACCACCAAGCTCACTTAGTCTTCACCTTACCTTCACTCACACTCAAATAACAAGATAACTATTCTTACAATAGAATTATAACCAATAGGTCAAATAAACACTCCTCAAATTGATCTTCTCATAAAATCATCCACATGCAACTCTGCCCCTCCTTCACTCCATAATTCACACACACAAGCCTCTCTCAAACGAATGACCTATGTGCTCATCTTCAACATCTTGCTCATACAAGCATGTTTGATCCTCTTCACTCTTTGTTGGTCCTCACTAACCCATACCTTCTCTTTCAAAGGTTATCTTCTTCACTTAGGTCCACACTCACACTCCCTCATTCAAGTCTTACAATTTTTTCACCCAAAAATCTCTCACTCACTTATCTAGAACCCAACACATTTGGTTTCACTATATATAGAGCAATCATGAATTAACAATATCACAATATTTCTTTGTCAGTTAAAAAAATATGCCTTCACCCTTAAGGCATCTCACATGGGTCAAAATTAAGCACAACACACTTTTAAATAGGCCTAAGTCACTTTTAGGTCCTATGGAGACCCATTCACCTTTTTGATGCATCTCTAAGCAAATTAAGAACACAAGACCATTTAAAAATACATAATTCCACTCTATATGTCCATTAGTACATCCTCAAATGATCATAGTCACCTTTTCTCACCTTTGTGTATACTTGATTAACTCAAATATAAACCTTATACATAAGAAAACCATTATTGAACATATAGTCAACTTCTTAAGCATTGTTCATACTCAAGATAGATTGATCACACCTCAAAAATACTCACAAAGAATCCTCATGGATTCTATAACAATAAAAAATAGTAAAGTCATCATGAGACATTTAAAAAACAAAAAAATGAGCTCAAATATCCTTCTCGAGTCACTTGCAGAAAAAACATGAACACACAATCAAATTCTAGGCTGAATATCTTTGGCTTTACTCACTTTCATATCTTTAAATCTATATATCTAGATGCACCTTAGAGTCCTCTACATATTTTATTTAAACTACATGAGAAAATTTGTCTTCTATCAAAAGATATGAAATAAAAACCAAACACTGGTATTTTCCTTTGTGAAAATCAAATATTCAAATTCAAACAGTCATGGTTAAACTTCAAACACAATGCTCACATCTAATGTCCTCTCAGATTAGATCAAATATGCACCATCAATATTTTTTGATCTTTAATGCAGAAACACCAATGCTTAGATGTTAAATCTCAATCACATTGACCTCATCTCATGAAATATTGAAATTTTGACTCCATGCACTCCATCAATCTCTATAGATCAACTAGGTCTGTAACAATCAATGCTCATCATTTGATTATTCTATATAAACACCCACTCATTATTGATCCTTATCTTGTACCTCTGCTCAATAATTAAACATCATGCACCTATATTCATCTCACCACTTCTTGAATTCTTATAGTAACACACATCATTGATATTTCTTGAGATTTAACTCTTTAAAAATTGACTAAGTATGAGGACCCTTTTAATATGCCTAAGTAACCATTTTTGAACCTTAATAACTTTTTCGACACTTCAACACATGATCTCAAATTTGGACATGATGATCTCCTCACATAGGAGAATCTAATCATGTGACACACTGATCCTAAAACCTTCACATGTGAGAGATATAATGCCATTAAAATGCCTTTTCAAAATCTTCTATCATATAGCTAACTATGCTTAGAATTTATTTGGGAGACCAAATTTGCTCCTGCATAATTTTCTTTTCACTTTAATAAATGATCTCAAATTTAGTGAAAATCATCTATGCTAAAAACTAAACAAACCCATATGATAAATATCTCTTTACAACTTCACATGTGTAATATATAACACCATAAAAATTCTCATTCAGCTCTTCTTACCATATTACAAAATTGGCTAAGTATTGAAAAACATAGTCAAGATGTCTGGGAGCCCAAGTTTGCATAAACATATCTTTTGACGTGCTTCATTACATGATTTAAAATTTAGAAAAAATAAAATAGGAATAAAAATTAAAAAACCATATGATCATTTTGTCATGACACCTTCACACATGTGAATGTTGACCTCATCAAAAAGCTTACTCAGCTCTTTTCAGCTATATGCAAATTTGGCTAAGTATGGGAAAACAATGAATTCTGATTGAGAAGATAACTTTACACCCTCATATCTTTGATTGAACTTTGAAACATTACTTAAAATATATCACATATCAACTAGGGACTAATGTGATCACAACTATATGACCAACTCCCCTTGACTCATTCCCATGTGGCAATGGTGACATCATCAAACTACCTACTCAAATTTTCTACCAACGAACCAAACTATCTAGATAAAAACTATGGACAACCAGATGAATTCCACTTATGCACATAAAATCTCAAAGTATAGATAACATCTTAGTGAACTCTTTCACATGATCCAATCACCATACTCATCTTTGAACATCTTGAATCATGCCAAAACTAAAGATCAACCAAACCAACATAAAACACATTAGAACAAACACATTGCACACTTTGTAATTATTACTTAAGCTATAAAATCACTTCATCCACTCACTAGGACACCTCCATGACATAATCATGACATCATCAATAAATCTTTGATAATCTCTCTTTTTATCATTGATGTCAATAAACATCATATACAATAATATAAAACTCACCTTCTCTCTCTTCAAGCACTCCCATAATAGGAACTTTCTCCCCCTTTGACACAATGACAAAGTGGGTACCAACTGATCCTAAAGACCTAAAAATACCATAATAGGAAAGGACCATCTTAAAAATATGATGCAAACTCCCCCAAGCCTACCTCTTCTTGCCTTGACAACATCCTCTTTCTCCATGCCAACATTCTCTTCATTCAAGCACTACAACTAAATGAATATAAAACACATAAAAACCATTAGAATCTGATGGAACTCATAAATAAATATCTAAGAGGGACTCCTACTAATAACTTTGATAGATTTCATCACTTGAGCATCTTCAAATATCCACACATAATGAAAAACCACCACACAGGCTTACTATCCATCTCTCTCAAGACACTTTCATGACCATCAACAAAGCATCATACCAATAATTAATTAGGAAACATGTTTTAAACCAACTTGCTAACTCACCTTGAAATATTCATGCTTTTCTCTTTTGGATAAACTAAATAAAATCACTCTTCTTCTTACTAGGCTTGTTTAGCCTCCTTGTAGCCCTACCTGAAAATTATAGAGCCCACAAATTTCTATAGACACAACTTCAAGACCTAAAACTTCATATATAAATAAATCTCATATCCCCCCTTGATCACACCAATTTTCAACAAAAATATCATCCTCTACAACATACTTGTTTCACAAACTTACTACCCAATTAAACCTCCAATTTGTCAAAAACTTGAATAAATTGAGAACCACAAACCTTCAAAACTCTATAGATCTTGATTTGACAACCCATTTAGTCCATTAAACATATTAAGAAGCCTCAGACCTTAACACATAAGGCATACCACTTTTCTAGTAGAGCCCAAAACCCTAGAATCTTAAAACTAACAAAGTCAACACAACACCTTCCATTTAATTCCCACCTCTAAAACTTCTTGTATACCTAGAAACACCCATCACACACTTCTAGACCAGTATGTGAGCCTTCACACCTTTTAGAGCCATTACTTCTTATAACCCATTTTATTCTTGCTTGCCCTTAAGCCAAAAATTGAGAGTACTCAAAAATATTCAATTTGGCTTCTACATACCATTAGACCAAAAAATACCTAGATCAAATCAAAAATGAGTGATTATACATTTCTAAGCATCAAACACTTCCTGACAATCCATCAATCTCATTAAGCCACTAAAACCACCCATTCTAACGCTGTACTATAGATCCTTCACAAATATTTAGAGAAAACACATGAATTTTTTTCTCCCCCTTAACGAAAGACCTTATTTGATTGACATTATCATATTAAGCAAACAAACTTGCTTTTCCACACCTTCTTTCTTAGATTTAACTACTCAGTCCTTTGATCCTAGGACTTTACCAATTATAAAGCCCCCTAACTTCATGCTTCATCAAGAACAAGACATATTCAATAAGTCTTCACACACTTCTCATCAAATAATATTTGATAGCCAACAAGCTTCCTTGAAGCCTAGCTAGAGACACCCCTTTGACATAGTGAGACTAAAAGTCTCAAAACTTAAGAGATTCCCATATCTCCATATCTTTCTCTAACTTGTAGTCCTGCTTGATTTTAACTAAGTATTTGACTTCATTATTTTCTTTAGATTTGTCAATTAATGTTGACATCATAAACTCTTGACTTTCCTTCATTTTTGATTCCTTTTCCACCTTAGTAAAAAATCCATCAAGACTCTTGGACTCAACAAGGTTAGTCTTTATTACCTCAGGTCTCCATACCATATTTTAAATCTTCTTGTCTTCTGTATCCATCTTACCTACTTGATTCTTGAGTGTATTCTTATTTGAAACATAACCTTCTAGAGAAACTTTCTTATCACCCTTATGACTAGAATAATTAGAAATGATTAACTTTGGTTTCCATACCTAAGTTTGTCCTTTCTCAAACCTTCTAGGAGATCTATATCCTTTGATATACCTTGAAGACCTCTTAACACTATTTGAATACAATCTAGAAATATATCCACTCTTATGACAATTGAAACAAATAACATCATTTGTACCTTTTGATAAACTTGAACTGTGATCAATCTTTGGCCAGAAGTTCTTTCTATCATATCTCCATGAATGTCTAAACTTGTCTAACTTCATATTATAGTCCTTATCTTTATGACCATACTTATCACATGTAAAACAATGACCATGAAATAAACTAGCATCCTTGAAGCATTTGGTTATTTAACAAACCTTTTTTTATTACTTTTTAAGTATGTATTCTCCTTGACTTGCTCATACTTCTCATGCTCCTTTCTTAGCTTGTTTAACTTGTCTATGAGATGTTCATGCTCATTCTTCAACAGTTTTATCTCAGTTTTCATCTCATCATACTCACCTTACCTTGAACTCATTTTTAAATTTTATTCTTCTACTGAGTCTTAAGATGTTTGCATTCTTCTTTTGTTGTCTTCAAATTTACATTAGCTACCCCTAATTGATCTTTGAGATTACTGATCTATTTTCCATCTTCTTTGACTTATTCTAATTTATTTCATTCTTCTTTAGGATTGTATATCTTTATTATGACCTTTTCATACTCATTTTTTAGGGAAATAAGATTAGTCTCTAATTGAATAATTTAAAATCCTTTAGCTTTCATGTTTGAATATGCAGCCTCCATCTGAATTCTATGAACATGGATAGTCTCCTTATCTCTCTTAGCTTCTTCAACCATGTCATCCATTTTTACATGCTTTCTCTTTAATATGACTAATTTGTTCTTTAAGACTTTTCACCATTGATCTCAACTCAAGATTTTCTTTCCTCAACTATTTAACCATCTTTGTACCACTCAAAATCTCCTTCAAGCTATTAAGCTTCCTCCAAAGGACCTAGCTCTGTTACCAATTATTAGAGGTACAATCACTGAGGGGGGGTGAATCAGTGAGCCCAGATATTTTAATTTCAATTGTAGTCCATTTTCAACTTATTTAAATAATTATCATATATCAACTTGATCAAGCAATATTAACAAGAGATCTTATTCATTCAATACATACATAATATCAAAGACATAACACATAGTTATTATGGGAAACCCTCATGGTAAATCAAACCCATTCTCAAGATCGAAACAAAAATTGACTATTATCTGATAATAAATTAAAAACAAGAGACTGATCAACTCCTATAGACCAACAAACCTTGATCATGTCCTCTTGATCAAAGATATTAAGTGAAACACCTGTTCCATAAGGAAAACCATCCCTTAAGATGATCAAATCCTTTATACCATCTTATTTTATTAAAAAAACTATTTTACAAGGAGTAATTACCCTTAAGGAAAACCAACTCCTTTATACCTTCCTTTGATAAGAACACTGCCATCTTAAAACTGATGTCTTCAACACCTGATGATGGATCTCTAGATATCACTCTTCTCACCTTCTAGCAATGGCTTTGTTACCAAACACACCCTAGTGGCCAAAGCACATTACATATTTGAATCACCATACAAAGATCAATTAGGACACATTACATATCCCAACTAACCCTACTATTCAACTCTACACACTTAATGAATCCTTCATAGAAAAAAATCTATCATAGCTTCAACAACATGATCAGATGGTCATACACATAGTCCACACACTTATATTCCTCTCAAATCGACCACTAAGTTCACATAGTATTCACCTTGCCTTCACTCACACTCAAACAACAAAATCACTATTCTTCCAACATAATTATGACCAACAGGTCATGAAAACACTCCTCAAATTGATCTTCTCATCAACTCATCCATATGTCCCTCTACCCCTCCTTTACTCCATTATTCACACACATAAGCCTCTCTCAAACAACCTATTGAGCATACTCACCCATTATGCCTCTTCTAGGATTATTAGGTCTAATGACCTATGTGATCATCTTCAACATTTTTATTAGACAAGCATGTTTGATCCTCTTCACTCTTTTCTAGTCCTCATTGACCTTAATCTTCTCTTTAAAAGGTTATCTTATTTTATTAACTCCAAACTTACACTCCCTCATTAAATTCTTACAAGTCTTCTACCCAAAAGTCTCTCACTCACTTGTTTAGAACCCAACACATTTGGTTTCACTATATATAAATCAATCATGAATTAACAAAATCAAAATATTTCCTTGTCAATCACAAAAACATGCCTTCACCCTTAAAGCATCTCACATGGGTCATAATTAAGCACACCACACTTTCAAATAGGCTTAAGTCAATTTTGGGTCCTATAGAGACCCATTCACCTTTTTGATACATCTCCAAGCGAATTAAAAAAAAAATACCATTTACAAATACATAGGTCCATTCCATATGTCCCCTAGAATATCCTCAAATGATCATAGTCACCTTTGCTCACCTCTGTGTATGCTTAATTAACTCAAATATAAACCTTATACATAGGAACACCATTACTGAACATACAATCAACTTATTAAGCATTGTTCATACTAAATATATATTGATCACACCTCAAAAATACTCATAGAGTATCCTCATAGAGTTTAAAACACTCCCAAATAGCAAAGTCATCATTAGATATTGAAATAACACCAAAATGAGATCATCCTTCTCTAGTCACTTGCAGAATAAGCATGAACACACAATCAACTTCTAAGCTGAATATCTTTGACTATACTCATTTTTAGATCTTCAAATCTATATAGCCAAATGCACCTTGGAGTCTTATACATATTTTATTTTTAATACATGAGAAAATTTATCTTCTATAAAAATATATGGCACAAAAAATAGACACTAGTATTTTCCTTTGTAAAAATCCATTTTTAAATTCAAATGGTCATGGTTAAACTTCAAACACAAAGCTCACATCTCGTGTCCTCTCAGGTCAGATCGAATATACACTATCAATATTTTTTGATATTTAGCACATAGATGCCAATGCTTAGATGTTAAAAATCAGTCATATTGACCTCATCTCATGCAATCTTGAAATATTGATTCCATGTGATCTATCAATATCTATGGATCAACCAAGTCTTTAACAATCAATGCTCACCATTTGATCAATCTATATGAACACCTGCTCATCATTGGATATTTATCCTATACCTTTGCCCATTTATTAAACATCATTCACCTATATTCATCTTTATTCTTCTTAAATTCTTAGAACAATGTGTACCATCGATATTTCTTGATCTTTAACTCTTTCAAAATTGACTATGGGACCCTTTTAATATGTCTGAATAGCCATTTTAAAACCTTAATAACTTCTTCTACACTTTAATGCATGATCTCAAATTTGGACCAGATGATCTCCTCACATAGGAGAATCCAAAAAAGTAACACATTACTCCTAAAAAATTCACATGTGTGAGATATAATTCCATTAAAATGCCTTCTCAAAATCTTCTATCATAGAACTAACTATGATTAAAATGGGATACCAACTTTGCTCCTACATAACTTTTGCCACACTTCAGTGCATGATCTCAAATTTAGCATAAATCATCTACTCTCAAAATTAAATAAACCTATATAATAATTTTCTCTTGAAACATCCACACTTGAAAGATATAACATCATAAAAAGGATCACTTAGCTATTTTTGCCATAAGAAAAAATTGTTAAGTATGGAAAAACACAGTAAAACTATTTGGGAGCCCAAATTTGCATAAACATATCTTTTTATGTGCTTCATTAAATGATATAAAATTTATAATAAATTAAAAAAAATAAAAATAAACAAACCCATATAATAATTTTGTCTTGAAACCTTCATGCGTGTGAATGATGACCTCATCAACATGCTTACTTGACTCTTTTTGGCCACATGCAAATTTGGCTAAGTATGGGAAAATAATGAATTATTATTGAGAATCCAAATTTGCACCCTCATATATTTTACCACACTTTGATGCATGACTTAATATATAGTGAATATCAACTAGGGACTAATGTGATCATAACCATATGACCAAATCACCTTGACTCATTCCCATGTGGTAATGGTGATGTCATCAAACTGCCTACTCAGATTTTCTGCCACTAGACCAAATTATCTAAATAAAAAATATGGATAACTAGATGAATTCAAATTATGCACACAAGATATAAAATCATAGATAACATCTTAGGGACCTCTTCCACATGCTTCAATCACCATACTCATCCCTAAACATCTCTAATCATGCCAAAACTGAAGATCAACCAAGCCAACATAAATCACACTAGAACAAACACATTACACACTTTGTCATTGTTACTTAGGCTATCAAATCACTTCATTTACTCATCATGACACCTCCATGACATCATTGATAAATCTCTAATGAATATATAATACAAGTGTGAGAAAATAACATATTAGGACCTTGGTTCAGTACTCTATCATGTGCGGTAAATTTGTGTCAAGCTTATCATTTTTAACTAATAAAAACTATATTTTAGTATCTAAAAATGACCCATTTAATTCTATAAATGAAACTGAAAGATTAAAAGGATAAAATGTACTTGAGTGTATACATCACACTTTATCTTTGGTATGAATCTAAAATTATGTAGGTCACTATATTAAAATAATTGACATGATCATAAAATAATAATGTTGAAATATAGAAAATAAGAACATAGAATAAGGATGTCACCTAGAAATAAATCCATGAAGCTAATGCTATACACAATTTTTAAAGTAGGGAAACTAAATCAATGGTAGAAAAACCCATGTGTATTCAGAAGGCTTATAAAACACTATTTTGCAATTACAATTTTGGTAGAAGAAAAGATAATAGAGAATAATAATGAGATTCAAATATAGAATAAAAATGATATAATATGAGTTTATATATAATGTGAGAGGAGATATCTCATTAAATAAAGCTAGAAGGAAAGAGGAGTTACTAGGAAAAATCCATCATGAATTTTCATAACCTTGTTAGCATGTGCCTAGTATCACTAATCCCCATAAGATGAGGAAGTATAAATAATCCTAATAAGATGAGGAATAATGTGTGATAAGTTTGGGAGGAGTCACATGTGACATGTAACTTCAATATTCCCTTAGAAAAGGATAAAATTGGTGTGACACCTCATAAATCTAGAATATGTGAATTATAAATTCACATAATAAAAAAACCTATACATCTAAATAGATTTAGGATTAAAAAATTAACCCTATTAAAAATTAGTCTCCAACACTCTCCCTTAATCTTAATTTTGAGTTTAAAAAGTGGAGAAAACCTTAAAAACAAATAATGCAGTTAACATTACATAACACTCCCCCTTGATGTAAACTTCCTTCGAGAAGAATTATAATGATTAAAATGTTTTGAGAGAAAATGGAAAGTGTTGCCAATAAGCTTGAAAAGATGAAGGTGTGAAAATTGAAAATATTTAAGAATCCTCTTCAAACAAGAAGGTAAATGTATAGGAACATATACCAATAAGAAATATAATGGAATGAAATGATCCAATGTAATTGAAAATAGAACCTTAAACTAATCTTCAGTCAAGTAAAATGCCATAAAAGGTGATATACATACAATGAATGTAATAAAATTAGATCTAATACAAGGCAAAAGGAGTACAATAAAACTTACAAAACAAAGTGTTGAATCCTGCACAAAAGAAGTTGGTTAAAAATAAATAGACTCCTACAAAGACATGTTTCCTTAAAAACTTACAAGAAAAAGTAAGTACAAAAACAAATAAAACTATAATTTTTAAATTTATCAAATCTGACACCAAGAAGATCTTTCACCTTTCACAAAAGATATTTTACATGATGAAAATGAAGAAATATCAAAATAAGGCACATAATTGTTCACCAAAAATCTAGGAATCCAAAGTTTTTAAAGTTTAGAATGAGGCATTTTAGTGGGTTTTTGACAATATAAAAGGTCATAATTTGTTTTACCTAAATATTTACAAGGATGTAATTTATAAATTTTAGTAATATCATACCCACATTTACCAAAATGCTCACAATTTTTATAATTTTTGACCAAATTATGAGCACAATAAACTTTATAACCACAATAAGTCTTATGAGATTGAAAAACACTATGGTGCATTATCCTTTTGTGAGGAGGACAATATAAATTCACATTAAAATTAAAATGAAGCCTTGTAAGATTTGTATAATTTTTAAAGGAAATGGGCTCAATAATTTTGTGTTCATGCTTATGAATACCATCTCTATAATAACCCATTGATTACATAATTCCTATTATCACACTTATCTAGCCTTCATGTAAGCCACAGGTGTCCCTAGTCAGCTCAAATATAGTTTTAGACCCTCATTTCTTGTTCTTGGCACTTCATACCCAGTGTTATGCTAGCTGGATATTAGCACCATATTAAGGACACTAGATCTATGTGGCATTAGTGTCCCCAAAAGGGCACCTATGTCCTTTACCCAAACTTCCCTAAATGAATACATTTTCAAAAGTAAAACCCTCTTAAAATTGGCCTAGATATATTTTATTATCTACACAAGCAACATAACATTATAAATACATGAAATTTATCCCTATATCCAATAGATAAAAATTATATACAAAATACATATTCAAACATGAAACAAGTTGAGAAAAATCAAGGTTATAAATCCTTATTCTACCATACTTCTACATACTACCATCTATAGCAAACCTAATCTTATATTTTACAAATTTATAATCTCAAGCACACTTAAGGAACTAAAGTCCACTATTATACTAGAATCACTTGAAATTTCACTAGTACTTATATGGGGAGAACTATATCAGGCTTGATCCCTCTTCAGAGTATTGATATGTGGGCAACTCTATTCAAAATGGGGTGTTGAGGATGTCCAACCTATCCTATTAATGAACAAAATTTTTATATCATGCCCTAATTTCATGGAGTATTATGTTTTTCATCATAAATAAGTCTTCAAAGGCATAATATAGAGTTACAAACTTCATGCATGTAGGAACATAACCTAAAAACTAGACATAGGTGTACCTAGAAGTTTGGGATAGTCCTGCACAAAAGACACTAGCACTAGTATCAAGACACTAGAGCAACATGATGCTACTATATAGGAGGGGTTATGACATAGGGATCTAGTTTATGACAATAATACTTGCTTATATCTCAGTTTTTATCACTCAAATCGTTTGTATCAAGTTTTTCTATATAAGTCTTTATTTGCACGTATTTATTTCTATTTTTAGAAATGTCAAAACTAGTCACATATATAAAAAATAAATGAATATTTTATGCATATTATTTCCCTAGTTTAATTTAATTACCCCTTTAATAAAACATAGGATCTACATAAGCCAAACCCTAAAAGGTTAAAATATTTGGTGAACCTGACTTATTTTAAATATTACACAAACCCTAACCCTAGATAACCATAGGGTTTACATTTACATAACTCAAATTTTAGATACATATATCTTCTAATTTGTATTTCATATAATCATGATCATAATAATAGAAGAAATTAATCATTTTTTGTTGTAAAGTTCAATACTTTCATTTTCATGCTTGTTACCTTTAATTAGGCATGAATTTAGAAAAGATATAAACACATGTATAGATGATGCTTTATATAAATTGAAATATATGTAATATTTCATATCATGTTATATTTATACTATGTGTAATTACATTAAAAATCAAACCCATACATACATATAGGAATTAACACATAAGCTAAAAATTATGTTTCAAGTTTCAATGTCATATTTTATAAACATGACACAATCTCCTTCTCCTCCTCATCTCCATGATGGTGATAAATAATTTCCATTTAACTAGGTCCATGATATCACTCCTCCATGAGATGAATCAGCCTATAACATTATCACTAACCCACATACTCAGTCTATTCACACATATTCCCTATAGGGTGTGTGACTACATGTTAAAGTAGAAGCATATAGGGTTTTCCCTTGTGAGACTCTATATGATAAAATTATTAGTATGAGAAAGATAATTGAAATATTAAAAAATCATAATAAAATATTACAACATTTGAGAATAAATTTATAATACAAAGGCCTCTAGGGTACACTAGTGTAAATCATGTATACATATCTTCACCTAGTTAATTTATGGCAAACAATGTTAAATATCAAAACATGAAATCACAACAAAGTACATCTATAACTAGTGATTCAAAAAGCATTAAAAGGTCAAATAAGAGTTCAAATTAGGTAATAAGTGAAATTATTAAATCTAAGTTGATTAACCTACCCCCTCTACACCCAATAAGGAGATCTAGATATTATTGTGCATATCATAGAATGCATAGGCACCACAATGATTCATGTTTAGAATTAAAGTAAAATATAATAGATATTGGATACAAATGAATCACATAATGACACTTCATATAAAAAACATATAATGGCACATATATTTGTTTAAAAAGGGTCCAATTTAGAAACAATATAAAAATGGTTACCAAAGGATAAATTAGAATAACAAAGATTTAAAAAGCACAATCAAAGAAAGAAATAGTAAGACAAGCACATGGAAAAAAAATAGCCTACCTTTCTAAAATGAGGCTCAAATTTCATGACAATATGGGTTTGGTCAAAAATATCTACAACATTTTGATTATTATGGTCATGGTTTGGGTAAGTAGGCCCAATGCATCACTACTCCTATTATAGTAGTTGATAATGTTGGTCAACAAGGTTTGGGATTTATTGAACATCCTAAGGAAAACCATTTATAGATATAGTTTATCAAGGAAAAATATTTGGATACATAGGAAATGTTACATAAAGAGAAAGATCTTAAGTTATAAAGTCAAAATCATGTTATGCCAACAAGCATTCTCATGAGAGGTGTTCTACCAAAACACCATATGTCTACAATAAACATAATTTCAAAGGGCAAAATCATAATCAATATTCGAAAGCACATTTCAAAAAGGTCAAATTCATAGCATGGGGTAATTACCTCTAGCATTCTAGGTTATTATGATTTTGATGATGAATAATATTATGATTTTGATGATGAATAATATTATGATTTTGATGATGAATAATACTCATAATCATACTGAAAGGCATTCAACTACATAACATTCACACTACATGAGAAATTATCATTCCTATTTTTGACACAGGCCATAGTGATAGTGAGTCTCCCATGAGACTCATCGATTAGTATGGTTTATCTCTCTTTTTTACATACTTCCCCTCTCTCTTTCTCCTTGTACATAGTTTAGTCTCATGTTGCTTGTACATAGATTATATCTAGAAAGTACAAAAATAATACAATATTCAAAAATAGAAAAAATATTCAAATAATTACTCAAAAAACACAAAATTTATAAATTGTATGTATTTTTATGTTTACATTTATTATATATTTATAGACACTACATATGTTAGATATCTTAGTGTAGTTGATTTTATCCTACATACATGCTTCAATTTTTCTTGTCGAGTGCTTGTAGCTTGTTTAAGGGCTCGGGTCCACTACACTGATCTAGACTTGCTATTATCTACCCACTGGGGGCATATACACTGATACATCATTCTTCACTTGACACATTCCCCCACTTGGGGGCATTATATAGATAGTTTTATTCACCAAGTTCTATCCTTATATACTCTACATTCCAATTTTAGCATTGTTATATCTTGATATTGATCATTTATACTTATTATCAATTTTTTTGCTGACTATTACTACTTTAGAATTATCATATGTAGATACTCACTCTTACACACATTTGTACTACATATTCATGCATGTTGACATTTCAAGCTTCCCTAGTTTAAACTTGATTGTATTTCTATGCTTCTTCTATTTGAGGGCATTTGAATATGACATTGCTCTTTAGTTTTACACCACTTCTATTCATAGTATGTATGCCTTGGACATGTGCCCATATCCATTGCATGTGATTTATTTATTGTGGATGCAAAAATTTAAACATGTCCTTCTATGTGGCTCTAATCCAAATTTCTTGTTTCTTGTATATGTAGACATTTGAATATGTCCTTGTATGTCTTATTTTCTTGGATTTAGTGACATATGCCCATGTACCTTGTATTATGGCCCCTCGACCAAATTTTCATCCCTCATGTGTTTTATATGTATCTTTATTAAATGCATCATGGTCATGCCACTTGTCTTTGCTCGTTACAAACACTAATTTTTGATTCCATGAGGGACCTCATGCATCTACCTTTATTATTTAGGTGTTGTGATGGGAATCATGCCCCATCCCCCTAGATAGCTACTTAGTTATACTTAGATTTAATATTACATACATTGATTACATATATCTTGAAACCCTTGTGTAATGCTAGACATTACATACATCTTAAACTACATACTTATGCTCATATAATATTACATTTTGATGTTATGTATGCATATTATATTGGATTATCACGTAGTTATCATAAATGCTCTAGCTAACACACATTTTGTAGAGATTTTTATTTTAAGGATAGTTATTGCATAGGTTAAAAAAGTATGCTCAAAAGAGGGGGAATTCATAGGGGTTTATCACATAGATCATGCTCCTATATTACACCCATAGTAAATTTTTTAGCACGTAGGCTTAGTTACAAAAAATTAAACACTATGGAAAAATAATGATTTAAAAAGCAACATAGTGACATATTTTAGACTAGAAAGACATTAGTGCCCAAATAATAACACTAACACCACATGAATATACTATTGAAGTTGTGGTGATACTATCTAGTAGTCTCAATTTAGAATAACTCAAATTGAATAGAGAAATATAGAAGGTACAATACAGGTTTGCATAGATCAAGTTATAGGTTTATCAATTATACTTAATTTTTACTCATATTCATACTAGCTCATCTTAGATTCATATTAGTTGCTCAAATTAGGGGCATCATGTGTGGCATGACCATTCCCATATTTAGTTTATATACTTAGATTCAATTATGATAACTCATTCTAGAATCAATATAATCATATACTAGATTGGGGGCATGTGCATGACACATTATTTTCATATGCTTAGTTACAAACCAGTTGATCAAATGGAATGATACATTCTATGCCATTTTCTATGTTGTATACACTTAACATCATATTATAGGTTATCAATAGTTTCATGCCTTAATCCATATGTAGTGGTTGGCATTACTAAGTAGCCTAGAGTCACCCTATGTACTCATGTGGTTGTAGAGATAACATACATAGTTAGATATACCTAGTCAGACATTTTTAGTAATTCACACAGTTTAGTTTTAGATAAATTTACTACACATGGGTGGGAAATGCTGGAGTCTTAGCCTAATTGAGTTATTGAGCCACCCACATGAGAGGGTTAGACACACTATCAATTCAATCTAAGCTATTTACAGGTCATGATCCACCAAGTAGGGGTGGGAAATGGTGGATTCAAAACCAGATTGAGTTCTTGAGCCACCCACACATGAGGATTGATCAAGATATCAACTCAGTACAATATATTCACTAGTTGATCACTATATACTCACACACATGTTGTCACTAGGTTTATGAATTTATTCACATACACAACAAGGTGTATTTGTTCATTTATTCTTTTCTATTTCTTTACTCAGTTTTACTTAGTTACTTCTTTACTCAACATAGTATTTTACTTTTGACATCTCTTAAGTAAGGATTAATTTATGCATGTTTCTATTTTAGGTCATGCATCAGATCATGCTTCACATATGTAGACCCAGTTTCACATACTCAGATTCAACCTCATAGTCTTCACTTCCTAGGTAAGTCTATGTGTGCTTATTTTTCCTTTATACTAGTCATTTCACTTTATTGCATTTCTATCATAAAGAGGGGGGAATATAATCACCTAAAATTGGTATTTATGTGATAAGAATTATATTTGAGACTACCTATCCCTAACTTATCCCTAGACCTATACTAGATCTTATTATCATGCTTATCCAGCTTTCATGCAGGCCATAAACATCCCTATTCAACTCAAACATAGTCCTAGACCCTAATTTCTCAATCCTGGCCCTTCGTGCCTAGTGTTATAATAGTTGGAAATTAGTGCTACATTAAAGACACTAGAGTCACATGACACTAGTGTCCCCAAAATGACACCTTTGTCCTTTACCCTAGCATTCCAAAACAAATACATTTTCAAAAGTAAAAGCCTCCTAGGGTTAGCCTAGACATCTTTTATTATCCACATAAGAAACAAAACACTATAAATACATGACTTTTAGCCCTCTATCCATGAGATGGAAATTAGATGCAAAATACTTATTCAAACATGAAATAAGTTGAGTAAAATCAATGTTATTAATCCTTATTTTTCCCTACTTTTTCATATTACCATCTACAACAACCCTAAGCTAAGATTTTCTAGATTTTTGATTTTAAGCACACTCAAGGAACTCAAGGTCACTCTCATACTATTATCACTTTCACTTTTAGTAGCACTTAGGTGGGGAGAAATACATTGAGCCTAATCCCTCCTTAGAATATTGGTATGTAGGCAACTCTCTTCATAGTGGGGTGTTGAGGATGTCTAGCCTATCCTATTAACGAATACACTTTTCAGCTCATGGCCTACTTATAAGGAGGATTAGGGTTTACATCATAAATAAATCATCATAGGCACAATAAAAATTTCTAGATTTCATGTGCACAGGAATAAAATCCAAAAATATAGAGATAGGTGCACTTAGAAGTTTGAGACATTCTTTCATAGAGGACACTATCACCAATATAGGGACACTAAAACCACATAGCACTACTATCTAAATGTCATGATACTATCCAAGATGGGTCTAACATAGGGATATAGTTGAAAATAATTATACCTACTTATATCTTAGTTTTTGACACTCAAATAATCCATATCAGGGGTTTTCTAGATAAGTCTTTATTTGCACATATTTATTACTATTTTTAGAAAAATCAAAACTAGTCAAATTTTTTACCCTAGATATTCACCATAGCAGGCTCATCCAGGTAAATCTAGAAACATTAAGATGTATTTTTTGTGTTTTATTTTCATAAAATTTCTTCATTGACCAAATATTTTACCCAAACTTAACCCAACTCAAAAATATAAAAAACACACACAATAGCTCAAGCTTTTAAAACTATTTCAAAAATAAAATATAACACTACAAACTACTTAGAGTACTTACGCACTATAATTTCATCATCTCACTTACCTATAGGTCTTGTATTCTTCATTTTTGTAACCAACAAAGGAAGATACATGGAAAAAGAGATAGGCCAGGACCAAAAAGAGACAAATAATGAGGCAAGACTGAAAATAAAAAGTAAGAAAATCAATCAAGAAAGGAAATCATGAAAGGGAAAGAGAAGATATTTACATGAACTTGCCAATATAATACATGCTTGAAAGAAAGAATTTATGGAAATTCCCATTGATAATAAATAATACATCCTTACTAGTTAGACACATGATACAAAATGATTTCATTTATAGTATTTTGATAAGATTGGTAGAGATCCTACCAAGGGGAAACACGTATTTATGCCTAGGTTGACCTCTACACTCATGAAAACTATCCCATAGAGTTATATATACATTATTTACAAGAAAATTAAGCAAATTTTTATAATTAAATTTAGTAGTGTACTTATGCTTAACTTGTAAAAATTACTTGGGATAGGTTTGTAGAAATACATTTTCCTATACATTGAATTGTGGTGAGGGGTAGGGGTGAGCATCAACAAATATCAAAGTGAATTGAATACCTAACCTGGAAGAGATATCTTCATTTTAGTATCCCATAAGTGAATTTTTTTTTGGCTTATCCTTGACTTAAATGAATGATGTGGTAACATCCTCCTTGTCATCTAAATTATGCAAGACGTCTTGACCTCGTTCTTTCCATGTTAGTGATCTTTTGGATTTATCATCAGTGGTGGAAGTATGCAGAGATATGCATTGGGTCAAGGTATTTTTGGATCTAAATTCCACTAGATTTATCTCTTCATTATTATGGTATCCATGCTTATAATCATTTATTCTTATATTATTTTCCTCCACTTTCATGAGGATCACAAGGCTATTGCATCGCCATTCTTTATGTTATTTTATAGGATCTAAATAATATGAAGTGAGAACAATAACCTAATTTTTTTTCTTTACACATATCATTGACATTATACAAGTGTTGATTTTTAGTATAAAGGATTCTCGTGACTTTACCATTCAGGTTTAGGCCAATCGGATCAAAGGTAAGGTTTTTTGGGGTGAAAGATCTGCCATTTTTAAGTCTTCTAACTTGCCTTATTCATGTGGATAACTTATTTCAAAATTTTTATATATAAAATTTTCCATCTCTGATGAGGGGATGGGTGTCAAAATCTTTACATTAAATTATATATCATATTAAATCAGCTCTCCAAGTGTAGGAACAACATATGATATGATATTTTTATATATATAGCATGCATCTTCATCTAACTATTCTAATTATTATATTTCTTCTTATGGATGATTATAAGAGGTTTTTGACATTTCTTCTTATGTGGATAGGTCACTACTATTGTAATTTTTTGGCCAATAGGTCATCTAAAATGACTGCTACCATTTTATCATCAAACTCATCTTCATCACTACTCTCTAAGACTGGTTCTTATCTATACAATGGTATATTTTTGGGCAACATAACCACTTCAACAATTATATCATTTCCATGTCTATAGATACCAAGTTTTTAACTTTAACATGTAGTTTATTAGGTTAGTTTAGGCATTTCTTGTTTAGAATCTCTTTCAATAAATGACACTTGATTAAAAAAATCATTGAAAGACATTTGATCACTAAATCAAAGTGAAATACTTGGTGATTAAATGTTGAATTTACATAATTACATGTTAAAATGCATAGGTAGGATTCTCATTTTCCATAGGGAGGTTTGATTGGTCATAAGCTTAAAGCAATGCTTCATTACAAGGAAAACATTATCCATTGGGCTTACTTATAAGTAATTAAGTTAAAGGATTTTGGGTGTAAACACCCAACTATCCAAGCAAATAAAATGGGTCTGCACAATAACCATGTGGCATTGATTTTTTCTCAATTATGAAAACATCTTGATAAGTCAATGTTAGAGATGTGAGAGTATATAGAGTCATATAAATAAACATAGTAGCTAGGGGATCCAATATTTTTATATAAAATTAAATGAAAATTGCCTCTATTTGTAGGATGGGTCTTTTAACCTCCTTTATAACTCGTGAAAGTGAATGTTGAATGCATTAATGGATTCATTAACCTCCCTAAGGGCTATATAAAATTGGCAGTACATGGAAATAGGGTTGATAGGAACACTAAATTGGTTAATAAATAAGTTTTCAAAGATATCCTATGAGGTAATGTACCCATCTAACAATCCAAGATACTAGTAATATGCATACTTATCTAGAGAGCAGGGAAATAGCTAGTAATTAATGTATTCATGCTAGATTTGAGTCATGATTATGGCATCCTTGAATGCCTAAATGTGTTCATCTACTATCCAAATCCCACCATGTATATATTTTTGACATAATTCATTTAGATCTTTTGGAAAGTCATGAGTGGCCCTAGAATGTTCACATGATATCCACCTCCATCTAGCTATGAAAAAACCATAAGTGGGTCTAAATTTCAATTTTTTTGTATTAGAATTTGGAAGACTACTATGGGTAAAGCCTCTAAAGTTAAAGTTAAAAATTTTAAATTTAAGTTTTAGTTCAAGCTTGATTTGGTATTTCTTAATTGATAGTGAAATAACCCCAGTAAGACCTCCTTCTAGCACCAAAACTATTGATGTGTGTTTCAAGCATGCAACAAGGTAGAGAAAGTGTAAAGGATGGGCCAAAAGATCAAAATGAATGTTTGGTCCAAATAATATCATGAATAGGTGCTCATTCTATCACCAAAGTTATTGGTGTGTCATTTTTCATGGATCTCCAACATTAGGCTCTTAGGGTGGTGAATCCCATCAATCCTTTCTTGAAAGGAGTTTTGTGAGGTGGGTTTCCCCAAGGTCTTTACCTACTAGGTCACAATGCATTGATTCACTCAATCATTCATTATGATATGTTCTAGTTAAGGGGCCTTTGTTGGTGTGGGAATATTTTAAAATTGATTTAATTATTCTGGTCTTATAATGGTTTTAGAGGGGAATGCAAGTTTAGGTGTTTTTTACATGTGGATTTTCAATGTGTTTTAGGAAGTGAAACTATACTTGCATCTTCATGTTTTGCCCATGTGTTAAAATTAGTATTTAGGGTTGTTTCAGATGAGTGTGTAAATGAATTGTGCATTCATTTATTTTGTTAAATTAACATTTAATAGTGCATTTGCAAATGGATAAAATACTCATGCAATCAAGATAAACATCAATAGTAGATTGCATTCAAGCCTTAATTTAACCCTAGCTAACAAATGATGAAAAAAGAGCAAAATAAAGAAAGGAGAAAGGAGAAAGATAAATAAAGGTTGGATAAGATGAAACTAAATCTAAAGTCATACAATCAAATTCAACCCATGAAATGATCCCCATGTGGATAGAAATTACACAACCATAACATGAACTAGTGTTAAAATCTAAGGAATGGAGAACCATGAGGACTGAAACACACCATTATTTTATTATACATAGAAATAAATGTAAAAAAATATTCCATAGCTAATATATGCAATACAATGTTTCTTGATAACATAATATAGCTTACAATCGATTGCTTGAGTATAAAACTAGGTAGCATAACCCCACATAAACAAGAGAGGGAGAGAGAAAAATAAATGCAAAGTGGCTAGTCTAATATTACTTTATGGGGAAATAAAGAGCCAACCCTTTGGTAATGAAAATCAAATAATATATAGAGGATGCATCTTCCAAATAGAGGAGTTACCCTAAAAAATTCCCAACCTCCATAAATGCACTCAACTACCTTCATTCTCCTCCAAATCCCACCACTTTCAATGTTCACAGGTTGTAAAAGAACAAAAAACAAGTCAAAAACTTAAAATTAAAATATAAAATATTAAAACATGTTACAAAAACATGAACAAGATTTACGACATGCAAAACTAGCCAAAATTGAAGGCATTGTTATGTATGAGATAGAGTCACCTTTCTAGAGATGTAAATATTTTAAAAAACTATCATCTAAGGCTCAAGATATTGTATAAAAACCACCTCAAGCTTAAGAAACCACTTCCCAAACCTAAGTTTTTTTAGGCATCAAATAGTTTAAATTTTCACTTTTTTGAAAAATTATAAACCTAGAACTGATCAGTATTTTAACCCCTGATTAGTACTAAGGGGTGCCTTTTGTGATCTTAAGACTTAATCAGGGCTTTATTATCTAAATAGGATTGAGTTAGATGTTGAGGGGGACCCAAAACCTATTTTTTCTTGGGACCCTTTAATAGGTTTGTGGTTTTCAAAGTGGTAAGCTCTCCATTCTAATCAAAATTTTAGCCTTGTTTAGAATTGTTTGCTCAAGCTTGTGGGCTTCCTATTCTACTTAGGACTTATTTCCTTCTCAACAAAGTATTTACATTAGGGGATGGGCCTTGACATAATTATGGATTTATTTCATAGTTATAACTATAGAGACCCCCCCACCTAGAGATTTAATCAAAACTTCTATTCTAGATACAACTATGCCTAGAAATCAATGCTAAACAAGACTTAGTCGGGATTTAAAGTTTGACTAACATTACCATTCCTCTCACTAGCCTAATTGGAAGTTTTAACCCTAATTATGAATATAAAATCAAGACATGATATCCTAATTACTAATCATGTATTTTGTTCTAATTATAACTAGCTTCAACAAATGAAGGATATCTAGACCTAATAAGAGTTTGAAGCTTTCTTAGGTATGGGTCACTCAGATAAATTTGAAAATAGACCAACTGTATTATGAAAGATTGATTAGAACTAGACTATACCAAATTTGAAAGATAGGCCTAATCAAGGTTTGGAATCTTGACTAGGTCTACTGAGTTGGACATTTTTTTGATCATCTACAATAGTGATAATCAAAGTTCTAAATAAGATCTTATCGATATATTAAACAAGGAAAAAATAGGTTAATAATTATTTAGAGGCTAAGTGTAAAACATGAAAATGGCTTGCATGATCTTGTTCATTGAGTTGGGGTAGGTTTTGGAGATTGAAATGGTGAAAAAACCAAAGGGACACTTGAATCAGTTATAAAGAGTTGAGAGAGTAGGCAAGTAAGATTTCCAATCATGGATAAGTTCAACAAGAATCCACTTTGGTGTCAAGTGTTATATAGGAGCTTAATGTTTGAACTTGGTCATCATAACGAGAGAGGTTTCAAGAGCTAAAATGGTATGGAAACTGAGATGACCTCTTAGATAAGGCTCAGAGGCATTAACAAGCTAGGTTTCAAATGAAATTTTGGAGGTCAAAACTCTAATTAGAATAGAGGCCTCACCACTTTGAAACTTGGAGACCTATTTGGGGGTCCCAAACCAGATTAGGTATTAGCTTCCCCTCAACATCCAAATTAGTCCAATTTAGACAACAAAGACATGATTAGGTCTTAAGATCACAAAAGGCACCCCTTAGTGATAATTGGGTGTTGAAATCATGATTAGAACTAGGGTTATAATTTTTCAAAATATTGTAAATTTAAACTATCTGATGCTTGTTAAAAACCCAATTAGGTCTGGGAAGTGGTTTCTTTAGCTTGAAGTATTTTTTTAATAATATATTAAGCCTTGGATGTTAGAATTTGAAACCATTTGAATATATATAAAGGTGAATCTATCTTAGACACAATAATGCCTTCAATTTTACCTAGTTTTGCATGCAATAAAACATGTTCATGATTTTTATAATGCATTTTACTATTTTGGTTTTTAATTTCAAGTTTTTTACTTGTTTTTTTGTTCTTTTATAGCCTATGAAGAGTTGAAGTAGTAGTATTTAAAGGATAATAAAGGTAGTTAAGTGAATTTATGGTGGGTTTTGGGCATTTTGGAGGGAAAATCCTCTTTGGAAGATGCATCATTTATATATTGGTTGATTTTTATTGTTAAAGGGTTGGCTCTTTGTTTCCCCACAAAAGAATATTAGACCAACCACTTTGTATTTATTTTTATCTCTCCATCTCTTATTTTTTTATTATTGGTAAAAGAGAGGTTTTTTAAAACTAGGAGTTTGACCCTAGGCATGATTTGTGAATAAGGACCTACCAGCCTAGATATACGAGGAATCATAGTATAAAAAATGAAATAAACATTGACAATAAGCTAGATATACTAAGAAAATCAGTCTCAAACTAGTTCAAACTTATTGTATACTAGTAAACAACTAAGACTCATCTAAAAAAAATTCCTTTGTCGATCTAAGAGTCATGCTTAGAGGACCAAATTTACCTAAACCTTTCTTATTTATATGGGGTTATTCTACCCAATTTTATACTTAGATAATCAATCGTAAACTCTAATGTGTTATTGAGCAACATTTTACTCAATATATAAGCTATGAAATATTTTTTCACATTATTTTACACATTTGATATGGTAGTGGTGTGTTTATTTCCTCTTGGCTCTCCATTCCTTATATTTTGGTGCTAGTTCCCATTGTGGTTGTGTGAATGTTGGCTAGATAGGGCTCAATTTTGTCTATGTTGAAATCATGATAAATGGATTTGGATGCATGATAATAGGATTTATTTCTAATTTCCCTTATACTTTTATTCTTTTTATTATTTTTTTAATTAGGGTTATATTAGATGAATGTAATCTAAATGTACATGCTTATCTTTATTGTAATATACATTTATTTTATCCATTATTGAATGGTTATTAATGGAATGAATGAAAAACCAAATCAATCATACCTAATTTAACCAAAACCCATTTTGGATGGCCCTATACCTACTTTGGACAATGAAAACCCATCCAAAATGTACTTTTTATATGAGAAGCAAAGTTTATGCCCACTAGGCATTGAGAAAATAGTCAAAGAGTTCAATGTTATAGAAGAACCTACTTATCATAATCTAATGTAAAAAAATAAAAATAACATTTTTATTATAAATTTTGATGGATCTAAGTCTAAAATAGGATGTGGTGCCAGAGTTGAACTCTTTAAAAATGAGTTAAGTCATACTTAGTTGTATTTTTCCTAAAATTTTCTTGCACAAAAAATGTAGCTGAATATAAGGTACTAGTTCATGGTGTCTAATTTTCTCTAAGGAATAAATTAAAAAAATATAAGGTACCTAGTGAATCATAAATGGTGGTCAAATAGATAATAATATAATACACTTGTAATGACAAGTATTTATCTAGATACCATAGCTAGGTGTGGAACTTAAAAGAATAATATGATGCATTCACCATTAAAACATTACCCCATAGAATAAACTATATGGTTATTGCATTGGAAAAAATAATAAGTAATCCATAACTAATTACTGACTCCAAGTTGAGAAGGTTCTTAGTGGAGTTAGTATTTACTCCTTCCATTCTGAACAATATCAAGAACTTAAAAACTAAGATTATTGATGAAGGTGATAGAAAAAAATTAAAATTAAATTAATAAGGGGTGATTAAATTAAAAACCAATAGTATAAAAAATGGAATGGTCTCATTTAAAAGTTTTTTTGACATGGAATATCAATGTGAAAATGAAAAATTAACCCCCACCAAAGATATATTGCACCAACTTTTATCCAAAATTGGCCACCATAAGTTAGTAGCATTTCAAAATATTGGTGATAATACTCTTAAATTTTTTTATATCCATCTAAATGGTTTTGTCTTGGTCATGGTTGGTGTTATTGTGGTAAGAATTGTGTTATTATTAGTGTCTTTTAGATTCCATTAAGGTGGTTTAGTTAGAGAGTGAGTCAAATCATCTAGTCTTGTCATCAAGTCACTCAATATGGTCATATGTAAAGTGTTTAACATAGATTAAGGTAACTTTGTAAATGTTAAGGTTGTTGTGAAGGTCAAGTTAAAATTTGAACCATGGTGAATAAAATATGAGGATGATCACCCAATAATACTATGTGTTCCCAAGTTGGGCAAGTAGACCAAGGAGTAGAGCTAGTCAACAACATGGCACTTTGAAGCATTTTGGACAAGATAAGGTACTTTTGAAAAGTTTAAGGTATTCATTTACTTTAGTTTTATGGAATGATCTAATGTTGTAATGAGACTTAATATGAGAGATAAAACATGAAGGTATAATATCCTTGGATAGGAGTCTTCTATGTCATTTATCACTTGTTGAATGTCATGATACATTTACCTTGCTCGTATATCTTATCTAAGGTGTCTTAACACTTTTTTTAAACATTAGAAATATTTTTGTAACTACCTATTCATAATTTATAAAATTTAAAAAGGAATAATGAAGAGGTTATAGGGGAATAAACATGGTAAATACCCATTACTCCATCATCATATAGGTCAAGAGAGACTCCATAGTTACTTGGTTCATCAACTCTAATAAGGTAAGAAGGTAAGGCAAGAAGATTTGATAAAGAAAGAGGCCTACGAAGGTCCCATTGTAAAGTTTTTATATTTAATTACAACTTATAATCCTCTGCAAGTCCCTCTCTAGTCTTATTAGACTCAAATCCATGCTTAAGAAGGAGTTGTAGGCATCATAAAGATAAAAACCTATTCCATTTCTACATCAAGTTTATAGGTCTACTAGACAAGCTCAGGAAGGATCAAAGGATTCATGTTAGTACATATAAGAGAGAGAATATAAAGTCCAATTATCTCAATGGAAGGAGTGGAACCTATGCCATTCTATTTTATAGCATGAGTTAGGATATTTAGTCCCCGAGATTTATGAATCATCCTTAACAAAATAAGGTGTCTAAAACCCACTAAAAACACTAGAAACTCAAATTTATATAGTTTCAAAACATTTATGAGATTTTTGGTGAAAATGGATGTTTTTTAGAGGCTATGTAATATCATAATAGTCCTCTCATATTGTCTCTCATCACTCATTTGGCACGTGTTGGCAATATAGGAGTAAAAACTTCACAGTAGATAAGTTATAGACCTATTCATGGTTACATTTAGGTTCTTGGTTGGTTTTAAATGGTTACTCTCTTAAATTAGTCCTAAATTAAGTCATTATGACTCTTAAATTTTTTAATGTCACTTATACATAGTTACAATGTTTATATTCAATTTAAGTACAAGGTCTTCATGAATGTTGGACTTGGAATAAGACCCTACAAGGCAGTGACATGAAGAAAGAAGCTTTCATCCACACCTGTGAACCCTTGTATTCAAGATTAAAATTCAAAAAAGGTTAAAATATACTAAATTTATTATTCATACCCTTAAATATCACATGGTCATGTTGATAAATTCAAGGCATGCTTTCAAAGTAAGGTTAAGAGAGGTTTCTTTAACCTATAGGTCTATAAACTTGTAGGTCAACATTTATACCTAATAATTGAAATGAAAGTGTATATATGATATTGAGGACATTATTATATTATAAAATCCCTATTGAATACTCTTCATAATATTTGATGTCAATCTTGTCAAGTCACAGGTGAAGAGATAGAGTGTTTGTAAAAACCAAGCATGTAGTCAAGTGTTGGTTTTGTGTTTCTACAAGAGAACAACTCATAAGAAGGTCATTAGTATAAAAAGGGGGTTTCTTAACTATTTTTATGATTTAAAAGGTAACATGATAATTTTATAAGGTAAATGAGGATTTAAAATAAATGGAAAAGTATTTTGTATAACCCTTGGGCTCATTTAGAGCTCATGATGTCAAAATGTACACATAGTCCTCACTAGGCCCCTTGCAAGTAGATTATGCAACATTAAAGACTCAAATGTGATAGGTTAAAATTAATATAAAAGGTAGATAAATAATATTATATAAATTTATAGAGTCATAAAAAATGGGATACATCATATAAAGTGTCATAATTAATTAAATAGGCTAAAAAAAGGAGAGTTTTAGGCCTAAAAGAGACCTACATGCCTGAACTTGAACATGAAGAAAGTATACATATTTTGAGGCGAGTAGGGGTAGTAAGGATATTTTAAGGAGAATATAAAATTGGAATATATTACCACAAGGTTTGGACTCATTTTAATGAATATAAAGTGCCAAACAGGGGCTATTAGGGATATTCACACAAGACTGCCTATAAACCTTAATAATGGGATAATGCAAATTTTAGTGAGTTTGAGAAGCCAAAGGGTTAAAATGATCACCTATTAATATAATTAGATTTTTAATATACCTCAAGGGGTGTTATAAACAAGTATCAATTATCTTCATACCTCTTTTTGCTAATTTAACCCTCTTGCATTCACCAAAAGGCTTGTATTGCCTATAAAAGTCACTTTCATCATGTGTGAACTTGAATAAGTAGTTACATAGGTCCAAATGGATATTGGAGAGGTTAATAATGTCCCCATACTTCAATATTGTGTAATTTATTGGAATATTAATGATTTTTTCTTTATGAACAATCCTTAACAAAGTTGACAGCTTAAAAAACTACTAAAACCTCAAAAGAAGCATGATGGAGAAAATTATACTTATAAGTGACTCAAATGAATTGGAATGGATTTTAAACTATTTAGATGATCTATAAACACTCCATTATAATTTTTTATAGCAAATATTTGGCACGTGTGAGGTGAAAAGTATAGAGAGATGGTATAAAATTGACTTTTTAGACCTATTTTCATTATTTTGGTTGTGTAAAAGCTTTTGGGTATGTCAAAGAGGTCTCAGAAACTAGGTAGAGACTTAATATATCTTAAATAATTCATTATATATACATATAAGGTACCAATTATATTCTTTAATTTACTTGATGAGTTCATGTGAGGACTGCCTTTTAGTTGTATGCAAAAGGTAAGGTTGTAGGTTTGATTGAAGTGATAAAATAATAGACTCTCAGTGTACCCTTCAGTGCATCTAATAAAACTCATACAAATCTCCTCAATTCATTAATAAGACTTTATAGAGGTATTTTAAATATTTAAAATTTGTTGTGCAAAGATAAGAAGATGCATCATGGTGAATATCACAAGTGTCTCCAAGCTAAGGGTAAGGTAGTTGAGGATTTTCCTAATGTTCCTTAGGCCTCTCATGCAGAGTAAATTATCTTTCACATCAGATTTAGAGCAAAATATCTTTCACATCAGATTTGAACCTAATAAGTGTGCACAAGATGAAAAAATAAGATATTTCATTATATATAAACTTATAACTCCCTTATTAAGAAGTGATCAGTTTCAAAGGGTGAGTGACATCAGGCAAAAATAATAACTACTATGACACCTCTCATAAGGCCATCATTTAGTAGGGTTAACACTTATTGAGAGGAAGAATGAAACTATTTTTTAGATCATTCTCTTATTTTTAACTACTCCATGATTTCTTAGTTAAACATCATGAGATTATCTATTTCCACTTCCTCTCTCTCATCTTCTTTCTTCTATACATGCATCTAATTTTGATTGTGTTAGCATCCTCACTGGTTAATGTGAAACCCTAGCCTTTTTTGTACTTGAATACCTCAAAACAAAAAATAATGTTGATTTACCTACTAATATATTGTGTAATGTGTAAATCTATATATTTTGTTGGTCTTGTCTAGTGAATGATTCATTTGACTGGCTTGTTGTATATATTTGATCACCATTATGCAAAAAGATAGTTGTTATAAGTCCTTATTAGTGTTATTCATTAGTGTATGCAGGATTTAGAAGTAGAATTACATCATTTTTATGCTTACTAGATTAATTTCTAACATCCTAAGTATTTTCATGCATTATTGAACATCTTAATGAAACACTTATGATAGTCATGTCAAAGTTATAGGTTGTATAAGGAGTATAGCTTTCTTAATTCAAATAATCTATGTTTAGTCAAGTAGAAGAAAATATATTTTAATACATCACATCCATGTTTATTTTTAGTTTTTACTCTTCTTTCCTCTATTTTCCTTTCAATCCTAGTAGGTTTAGTAGTAGTTTGGGTGAAGCATCAAGGGATCTAGTCCTATCTAGAGATTCACCTCATTGATTAGGTCACCCACGACCTAAAAGTGTCTCCATGATATCATATAAGTAAGAATGCTTGAACAACCTTCTTAGGGGTGAAATTTAGAGTGATAATAGTTTTGGCAGGCTGATGGGACACAATTTCAATAAGGTTATCCAAGATTAATGTTGGTCTTGACAAATTTACAGTTGTAATAGCCTCCTTCATGCAACATTTAGTGAGATCTGACACGTTTTTATCTCTTAGTTATAGAATAATAAGTAAATTTCATGTGAAATATGACTACAAGGTTAACATCCAAAGGTATTCCTTTTTGTTTTGTTGAGTTACCTCCTTTTTTAGTCAAAATAAAGAAATTTCTTCATTATTCTCCTTATACTAAAACTCCTAGAAGGAAGCTCAATTTCCACTATACTCCAAGTTCTATTAAAGCTATAAATATGGATAGAAACCTACCCTTTGTTTCATTGAATGGTGTATCCGATATAAAAAATTCAAGGTATGATGAAATTCATGTGAAAAATCTTAAAAGTATCCCATACTTTAGTGTAAAAAACACCATTAGCCCCATTGAGCACATTAGAGACATTACCAACTTATGCAATATTCATAATATTACTAAAGAGAATGTGAACATTACATTATTAGAAAATTCATTTAAGGGTAATGATCTAGATTGGTATAGGACCTTGGATTCTAATTTTATTTATTTATGGGACCAACTAGGAGAAAAATTGAGTAGGAGGTTGAGGACAAGAGTGATCACTTATCTTTGGCTGAGTAATTAACCACTATCAAGAGATACCCACAAGATTTTATGAAATATTTAAATTTTATATTTAATAAAACATGAGATAGTATTTCAATTCTTGTGAGACCCACTATAAACTATGCCTTCCAATACTATCTCAAGGCCTTAAATAGTGACATAGTTGTCATGATACAATCTACGAGAGGAGAAACCTTACTTGATGCTTATGATGTTACCATCAAGGTTGAGAATAACCTCATACAAGATAGAAAAATATCCCTAATACTCCTCATGCCATTGTTACCTAATATATTGCTCCTTACACCAACTCTTGCTCCTATTCCCACACTAACTTGTCAAGAACAAGCTACCCTTAGTCAATCAAATGAAATGCAAAAGTTAAGGAGCCTATTCAAAGCCTAAGGTAATAAGTTAGTATCAATTTAGAGGGAGTTAGCTCAACTTCATAGACCTTATCAAGCTCCATATTAGTCTTATTAGCCTAATAAACCACCTTTTCAAGCCAATTTTCAAGGACAAGGGCAAATTAATAATGCTAGACCATATAATAGTTATAATCCAAATGTTGTCTCCACCTCTAGAACTCTAGTAACTATTTAAAATAACCTTATGTAAGAGCATGAATTTTATTCTTAGAGGGATTATCCTCATGATCAGCCTACAAATAAGAATGAAATGTTCAATCAAGATTTTATGGCATAAAATAGAGCAATGTCCTCTATGACACAAGATAAAGTTCCTAATAAGGGAAGGACTAATGAAGAGTGAGTCAATTAGATGTTACATTGGTAAATTGGAAAGAGGGACATTGGTGTGAAGTCAATCAGTTGGAAAGCATAAGTAAAGTTGATACTTCCATATCAACTAATACAAGATCCAAGAGGAGAGTAGTCAAAGATAATAAAGAGGTAGGTAAGATTCTAGTCATAATTCCTATATCTCAAAGAACAAAAGGAACTAATACAAACTGTAAGGCCAAAGAGACTCAAACAAATTAGAATGCAAGGAGTGCTTTCATACCTCAAACCATACAAGCTCAAAGTAATGTTACAGCTCCTAAAGGATAGCCAAGGGTTTGCATTTCTTGTATCAACATTGTGGACCAAATTAAGAAGCTTCATGTGAGCATTCCTATGTGGGAAACACTATTTATCCCTCAAAAAAAGGCCATGATTCAAGAAGAATTGTCTAAACTCAAACTTTCATAAAAATTATTAAGGAGAGAAAATTTAGTATTCACCAATACACCTATACCTACTGATGGTTAGCTAACAAAAAATGGTAAACCACCTCTTTTTAACCTTTTTGTGATCATTTGAGATTATTTGGTTCATAATTGCATGATAGATGTTGGGGTAATAAGTAAATTTTATGATGCCTAAATAGATAGATGATAAGTAAGGCTTAAAGTATGATCCTAATACCAAGGGTGTCTTGAAATTAGATGATTTATCTACCAATAATGTGGGTGTGATAAAAGGTTTGAGTCTTACTCTCCATGCTTATCCCGATTTTTCTATTGCTTGAGATGTTGTTGTAGTAGACTTACCACCTTAATTTTCTCTATGCTTGTCAAGAGACTTCACTACTAAAATTGGGGGTATTTGTCATCCAATTGGTCCTATATGTTTTTTAGAACTAGATATGGTACTAAGGTCAAAATCAAGTCTGAACCTATCTATAGTTTTCATCTTAAACCATACATGCCAAATATTATAAATGTGAATTACACTATCATTGAAGAAGGTGATCATCCTATTAATCAAGAATGGGTTGTGCCTCTTGAAGAGTGGGGGACTAAAAATTATGAGTTTTATCCATACAAAATCATATAGGAGATAATCATGGGTACACATATTATTCATGAAGAAGGTGATGAACTTCCTGAAGTGGGCTCTAATAATTCTTTTCAAAAGTTTGTCTTGGGAAATTATCTATTGCATGAGGAAGATGATGATGTTCTAGACCTGAGAAATCATGGTATACATAATGAGGATAAAGTTGTAGCTTCTAAATAAGAGAAAATTCATGAACATGTGCCTCAAGTAGAGTTAGATGACATGTGGTAGAAATACTATGCCATAATATAAGAGTTTGAAGAGGTTAGTCATCCTAGACTTGATAAAAGGAAAGATGGACATGTTGTTGAGGTCATTGAAAGTCGTAATGAACATGGAGAATATCATGAAGCCCATATCAATAAATTTATAGCCTTAATAAAACATGATCAGATCAAGGTAGATGGTGAATTGAGTGATTAACATGAACACCAAATTGATCTTGATCAATTTGTAGTTATATTTAGCAAACAAGAGGTAATTATTTATGGCTCTAAAAAACTATTCCATCACCTTCCAAATTATTTGAGGGTTTTAACAACCTCATGAATCTCAATAAGTATATTAGAGAGTGTTAAGAAGACACATTAAAAGTTGGGAAACCTTTAGAAACAAATTATATTCAAGGAAGTCTAAATAAATCACTCAAAAGAGACCTAAATGAACTACACCAATTACTTAGGGGTGAAGATGCAGTGATTTTTTTAATCAAACAAGGATCTTATGATGATCTGACCACCATAGATGATAGAGCCTTAAATATTGGTAAGCTACTTAATAAGCCTAGTGAGTAAGTTTTTATGGAAGAAAGTTCATCCCATGCAGGTTTATTTTCATGGAGTAGAAAGGATTCCAAAAGTACTTGTTTTGATCCAAGTTGAAGCCCAAAGAGTTTTCATAACACTTCAAACATGTTTTGAGGCCTTGTATATAATAATTTAGTGGTTTGTTTTTCCTAAGTGTCTTATGTCATAGGCATCTATATGAGTTAACCTTTTAGGGTTTTTGGCTATGCAAATCTTAAGTTAGATTAAAGGGCTGAGTTGTCTAAAGTAGTGAAATAAATATGCAATAAACAACCATTGATTTGTTATATATTTTGAATTATTTAAACTTCTAAAAATAGTAAAGAATATGTGAAAATATAGACTTATCTATAAAATAACTATCATAAGAGATTTGGGTTCTAAAAATTAGATTATATTTAGGTCTGAGTGTCATCAAAAGGGTCCTTGGGTCTAATTATTCACTAGATAGTAGTACCATGCTGATTTATTGTCCTCAAAATTATGCTAGTATCCTCTTTATGGGATTGTTCCTATTTTATGGGAGCACTTATGCTTATGTTTTTAGGTTTTATTCTTGTACACACAAAATTTGGAAATTTGTATTGTGCCTAGAATATTTTATTTAGTGTGCAATCCCTAATCCTCCTTTCAAGTATGACATGAGTTGAAAAGGTGTGTTTAATAGTGGGATAGGTTACACATCCTCAAAAACCCACTATGAAGATAGTTTACTACATACCAATACTAGAAGGATGGATCAATCTTGATGTAGTTCTCCCACCTAATGCTTGGTGTAAGTGCAAGTGAATGCTAGAATGAGAGTGGTTTTGAATACCTTGAGTGTGCTTGAGATTGAAAATATTTGAAATATGGGATTAGGGAAGTAGTAAATGATATTATATAAAAGTAGGGTAGAATAGGGATCAAATACCTTGATTTGGCTCAACTTTTTTATTATTTGAATAGTTTTTTTGCATGTATTTTCCATCTACTAGATAGAGTTTTAATAGTCTTGTATTTATAGTGATTTATAGCTTGTGTGGATAATAAAATGTGTTTAGGCCAACCTTAGGAGGGAAAAAAGTTTGAAAATATATCTATTCAAGATATTCAGGTCAAGGGACACTAGAGAAAAGTTAGGGAAACTAGTGCCATGTGTCTCTAGTATCCTTAATGTGGTGTTAGTGTCCATCTGGTAGACGACTGGGCACAATGGGTTGGGACTTGGGAATGCAATTTTGGGATTGTGTTTGAGTTTATTGTATATGTTTATGGTATAAATAATGGCTATAAAAGTGTGATAATGGCTCGAGGATAGGTATAGGTCTAATCCAATAATAGGCTATCTCAAGAAACACTCTTAGCATCCAAATATCACTTTTAGGTGATTACATCCCCCCCTTTATGCTATAAATATATCAAAGTGGAATGACTAGCATAAAGGAAAATGAAGCGTACCTAAAATTACCTAGGAAGTGAATCCCATGTATATGAGTCTAAGTATGTGAAGCTAGGTCTGCATATGTGAAACATGATCCAGAGAAATGACCTACAATGAAACATGCAAAAAATAGTCCTTACTTAAGAGATAATAAAAAATAAAAGACCATGTTGAATAAAGTAACAGAGTAAAGATGAGTAAAAAGATAGGAAAGAAGAAAGGAATGAATACACCTCATTGGGTATATAAACCAATGCATGAACTTGGTGACAACTTGTGTGTGTGAGTGTACATAGTGATTAAATCATTGAATATCTTAGAATGATCTGATAACTTACTCAATCATTATATGTGGGTGGCTCAATAACTTAATCTAATTTTGACTCCATCATTACCCACCCCTACTTGGTGGATCATGATTTTTGAATAACTTAGATAAGATTGTAAGTATGTCTAACCCTTTCATATGGGTCACCTGATAACTCAAGTAGGTTATGACTCCATCATTTCCCACCTATGTGTAATAAATTCATCTAAAACTAAATTACATAAAGTGATAAAAGTATCTAACTTGGTATTTCCAACTGATCCATGGTCACTCGACTACATTATGTGGCTTTGGGCCACTTGAGATTGACAACCACTACATATAGAGTAAGGCATGAAGCTGGTGACAACCTAGAATAACATATACATCATAGAGAATGACTTGGAGTTTGCCATGCCATTTGATCAACCTATGTGTAACTAAGCATATGAAAATTATGTGTCATGCACATGCCCCCAATATGATATCTAAGTATATTGATTCTAAACTGAGTATTGTAATTATTATATCTATGTATCTAAACTAAATGTGGGAGTGATCATGCCATGCATGATTCCCCAAATTTGAGTAATTGGTATGAATCTTAGATGAAATGAGTATATATGATCAAAATTTGAACATAACTATCAAACCTATGATGTTATCTGTGCAAATTTGTATTATACCTGGTGTAATAATTTGGCTAATTTGTACTACCTTAAAGTTGGGGCTATTAGAAAATAGTGCCATGTAGTGGACAATAGAACCTTGTAGTTCTAGTTTCTAAATATGGGTGATAATGTTTGTTTGGTCTAAAATATGGGTGTCTAAACTATGTTTTGAGTCCCTATTTTTTTCTTGTGTCTAACCTATGTTTGATTTATGAAATTAAACTTGTGTGATGAAAATGATATGTGAATAATATTGTAGGAGTTTGATCTCTATAACAAACCCCTATGAATGCCCCCTCTTTTGAGGGTAGTTGTGTAACTCATGTAAGAACTATCCTAAAAAAATGTATGTGAATTATTTGAGCATAAGTATGTAGTGTAAGATGTATGTTGTATCTATCAAGTATTTCATAAGAGTGTCAAGATAGATGTAATTAATGTGTATGATAAAAAAATTGAGTGGATACCCAGGGGAATGGGTTATGATGTCCATCATAGCACCCATATAGGATGGGTAGATGCATGAGGTCCCTCATGGAATCAAAAATTCATGTGTGTAAAAAGTAAAGACAAGTGTCATGGTGAATATGTATACAATCAATCATACATACAAAACACATGAGGCATGTAAATGCATTCTAATGGGACATAATACAAGGGAAATGGGCATATGTCACTAAATTTGAGCCTAAAAAACATATAAGGACATGTTAATATGTCCACATATGCAAGAAATAATCAATTTGGATTAGATCCACATAGAAGGATATGTTCAAATGTCTACATATACTATCATAAAGGCACACATAAGGGACATGGGCACATGTCTAAGGCATACATACATAGAAGTGGTGTAAAGCCAAATAACAATGGAATATTCAAATTCCCTTGAAATGGAAGAAGCATAGGAAATACAATCAAGTCTAAACTATAAAAGCTAGAAATGAAAGCATGTATAACTATGTAGTAAAAATCTATGTAAATTCTAAGATGCACATATATTGAGTCTAACTAGTGATAGTCAACAAAAAATTTGAGCATGAGTAGTAATGATCAATATCAATATATATCAATGTGTAAATAGGGATGTATATAATGTAAGGATAATGATTGGTAGTAGAAATTGTGTATGATATGCCCTTGAGTGGGTGGATATATCAAATGAATAAACTTGGATTGGTGTATATGCCCCTAATGGGTAGATGATATCAAGTCTAGATTAGTATAGTGGATCAGAGTCTTGTATGTATTTTGTAAGCACTCAATAAGAACAAGTGAAGCATCTATGTATGATAAAATTGATTATGCTAAGATATCTAATATATGTAATACCTATCAAATGTAATAAATGTAAATAAAACAATACATATAATCTATAAATTTTGTGTTTCCTTAGTAATATTTGAATGCTTTTGTATTTTGACATGTTATATTATTTTTGTATTTTTTAGATATAAGCTATGTATAATATAATGAAAATAAACTATGTACACAGAGTGAGAGAGAAGGAAGTGTGTAAAAGTGAGTAGGAACCATACTAACCAATGAGTCCTTTATCATCGTGACCTATGCCAAATAACAAAACTATGATCATGCATGTTATGTAAAATGGAAATTAGGATCCCATAATATATTGTATAGAGTAATCTATGTCTAAATCTACCTTTGTAATGATGCTATGAAATTGTGGTACTAACTGTGATGCCCTGTGAACTATAGGGATCTTAAGAACCCATATAGTAGAATAAGAGGTGATGTAGGTTCCCTATGATAAGAACCCCTAGAACCCAGTAGTGCTGATTTCAACATAAACTGAGTAGAGGAATGTCCTCTAAAATATTTGACATATCTCTGATGTAGTGGTCTCTTTAAAAATGGTCTTCATGGGAGAGTATCCATATGTGTCAATACCATAGGAATATACCTTGCCTGCACTGGTGGCTCAGCTAAACTCTATGATGTATGTATAGGAACTATACTCTCAACTATAACTGATAAATATGTAATATCTAGTAATGGTTCTAGAACTATAACTAGTGTTTGTGTTGAAATTATGAATGGTACCTACACTTGGACTACTATGGGATGGGTAGAGGAGACTCATATGGGACACCCTCAATTTTAACCACCTGATTTGCATGTATATACTTCAAGCATTAGTGTGTTATAGATGGGATGGCTTAGAGCTATTGTAACCATGGTTTTCCTAATAATATATCGAATACACCAACACTATGTACTATTAGGAATCAAGTGGAATTGTATGTTAGTCTAACCTATAATATAAGCATAATCTCTCCAATGGAGATCTGAACATTTCCATTGAAACTATTAATGAATATATCTATAGGGAATATATCTCACTATATGTAGCCCAAATGTTGTAAGAGTGTCATAGTGTATATGTTAATGCTTGACCCAATGTTAACCATAACACTTTTCAATAGGATGATGGTCTATATATGCTTATATAAATATTGCATGTAGATCTATGTCATCATACATAATCTCCTACTCTGAGAATGTGATAAGTGGTTTAGGTGGCACTATAGTGTGGTACATGCTAATAATGTTATGTAATGGATAAACTTCCTCTATGACTGTGTGATCTAAAGATGGTAGTGGATGTGCTTAGTATGTATAGTGAACACCTAATGTGCCCCCTACCTCATTTATTTTATGCTTTGGGAATGGATCTAAAAATATCTTTAACACCTTAGCCTCTATTTACTATAGTTTTGGTGCCTTTGTGGGTGTTCCCAAATCAATAATATTAGCCTCAATTAGATCTTGTATCTTGTGCTTTAAACTAATGCATCTATTTATTGTGTGGCCTAGTGCCATATGATACTTAAAAAATGCATTTAAATCATATTTATTTGGAATATGGTGTTTCATATCGACCTATTTAATGGGAGGAATAGATATGACATTGCATTGCAAAATTTGTTGTAAAACTCATGTGGGTGACTCTTTAAGGTTAGTGAAGACTTTGAACTAAGGAGTGGATAAAACCAATTTAGGATATGGCTTGAAATTTATGTTGACTATGGCCTTTTAATCACTTTTGTTCTCTTTGGCCCTTACATTTTATGGAGGTTTTTTTGGACTCTTAATAGTTGATTTTGATCCATTTTTATACTTGAGTTTTCCCATTGATAAGAGCTTAACCTTTCTTTCCTTAACTATGTGGCATAAATTGGTAAATGTAGGAAACTTATTGAACAAGATAGATTTGTTTAATGTTGGTAAGAGGATTTGTTTAAATATGTCCTAAAGATATATGTTTTCCATGGGGATAGTCAATTTGGCTAATATTGTCTTGTATCATAAGACATAATTGGTGATAGGCTCTTTCAACTTTTGCTTTAACTATGCCACTTGTGCATATTATATATTATCACTAATGTTGATTTTAAAGTGTTCTAAAAACATGTCAGTTAAAGGATTTAATTCCATGATAGATTGATTTATTAAATCATAAAACCATTATATTGCATAATCTTTGAGTCTTTTTGGAAATAAATTTGTAAGAAACCAATCATTGGAGACATAGTCCAAGTATGTTACATGAAAATATCTAAAATGGTGATCTAGGTCACCCTTTCCATCATATAATGTAATCTTAGGTGCCACTAAACTAGATGGCAAGGGATTTTCCACTATGTGATGTGCAAAAGTTGTATGCCAGATAATATTAAAATCCAAGGAATGTGATGGCTTAGTGTCTCCTATATCAAGATGTAACACCGTAGACTATAGATTATGGATCTCATGCATAAGGGATTATACATATGGAGTGGAATAACTAGCCATAAGTGGTGTATCTATCACCAATGGTGGTTTAATTACAATATTATGTTGTGTTATCTAAGTTGGTTAAGTTGGCCCCACTAGGGTGTAACAATATTATTAACTAGGGGAGTTGAATATTGACCATTGTTTATTTTGTTATTGATTTCTAATATGGCTTACAATATTTGTGCATGATCAAGGGGTTATTACTGAATTCTATCTCTAAAGCTATACAATACCTCATCTTTTTTCATGATTATGTTATCATTATTAAGTGGAGGGAGAGTGTCTTGATTCTCAATGTGTATATCATCTTCTTATTGGTTGTATTATTCATCTTCATATGCATTATCATTGAAATCCACATAATCAAGGTGTGAAGGATGCATATCTAGAGTTATGATAGGTTCCTTGTCCATGTTATAGGATTGGATAGTAGGAATTTTGAATATGTTCTATAGGATTACCATGAATTCTAACACTTCTTAATGGAAGAGACATAACTTTTTTATATGGTATGTAGTAAAAAAATTGGAATAGAGATACTGAAAAGGAATATATGAATTGTGAATAATTGAAATCAACTAATAAAAATAGGAAAAAAAAAGATACAAAGCTTAAGAATATCTAGGGTCAAGTTTTTTTAAATCTAGGGTTTCTTTGTAAAAAATTAAATTACATTTAAATAAATTTAAACCCTAATATGAAATTAATTTAATTAGTTAGGTTATGCAAAAAAATTTCAAAATATAGAAGTTTTTAGCCCCAATTTATTTCAAAAAAAATTGGAGAATGCAAACTAGGGTTTGAAGCAATATTTGAAGTAAGTTGGGTTCATCAAATGAATTAACCTTTTGTTGTTTTTGGCTATGCAAATCCTAAGTTATATTAAAGGTATGAGTTTTATAAATTAGTGAAAAAATATGTAATAAATAGCCACTAATTTGTTATAGATTTTGACTTATTTTGACTTTTTAAATATAGTAAATAATATGTTAAAATAGATATTTATCTGGAAAATTATCATTGTGAGAGATTCAGGTTCTAAAAACTTAGTTACAAATAGGTATAAGTGTCTTTAATAAGGTCCCTAAGTATAATTATTCACTAGATAGTATCACCCAACCATGCATGAAATATATAATTATGTATTATACATAGAATATCTGATTTAGTGTGCAATACCTAATACTCTTTACAATTATGGCATGAGCTAAAAAGGTGTGTTTGTTAGTAGGATAGGCTAGACATCCTCAACACCCCTTTATGAAAATAGTTTCCTACATACCAATACTTTGAGGAGGGATCAAACCCAATGTAGTTCTCCCACCCAGTGTTTGGTGAAAGTGCAAGTGAATGCTCAAATGAGGGTGGTCTTAAATGCCTTGAGTGTGCTTGAGATTGAAAATATTTGAAATCTGGGATTAGGGTAGTTTTAGATGGTAGTATGTAGAAGTAGGATAGAATAGGGATCAATTACATTGATTTTTCCCAACTTGTTTATTATTTGAGTAGGATTTTGCATCTATTTTCCATCTACTGGATAGAGGTCTAATAGTCTTGTATTTATAGTGATCCATAGCTTATGAAAATAATAAAATGTGATTAGGCTAACCTTAAGAGGGGCACACATTTTAAAATACATCCATTTAGGAGATTTAAGGAAAGGGACACTAAAGCCAAGTTGGGGACACTAAAACCATGTGGCTGTATTTTCCTTAATGTGGTGCCAGTGTCTAATTGGTAGACTATTGGGCACAATGGGTTTGGGATCTGGGAATATAATTTGGGACTAGGTTTGAGTTGACTATAGATGTTCATGGTTTGCACAATGGATGGAAAAGTGTGATAAAGGCTCTAGGATAGGTTTAGGCATAATCAAAGAATAATATATAGCAAGCAATACTATAAGCATCCAAATATCACTTTTAGGTGATTAAAGTATGTTATTTCACCTATATTGTGTCTTCTCTAAATGCCTCTAGTAGAGTGTGTTTACTTCTAGCTTTATGTGTGTGTGATGTGTGTTCTAAGAGTTTTCCTTAGTTTTTAGTTTGTTTCTAAGGCTATTATTAGGTACAAATTTTAGTATGCCTTCATTTCAATTAGAATTCATGATCCCATAGCCTAATGGACTGTCAAGTCCACTAGTATAGATGCATATCATACATGTAATTCAAGGATTTTACCAAAAATGTTATCCAAAATTGGCCACCATAGGTTAGTAGCATTTCAAAAAATTGGTCATAATGCTCTTAAAATTTGTTGATAGCCATATAAATGGTTTGGTCCTTGTCATTTTTTTTCTTATGGTGGAAAACATTATGTTGTTCTTAGTGGCTTTCATAGTCACTTAAGTTGGTCTACTTAGAGAGTGAGTCAAAACATCTAGTCTTATCATCAAGTCACTCAATATGGTAATATCCAAAGTGTTTAACATATATTTAGGTAACTTTGGAAATTTTAAAGTTGTTGTGAAAGTCAAGGTAAAGTTTTAACCATGGTGAAGATAAGAGGAGGAGGATCACTTAATAATACTATGTGTTTCCAAGCTGAGCAAGTAGACCAAGGAGTAGATCTAGTAAGTCAACAACATGGCACGTTGAAGCATTTTGGATAAGTTAAGGTACTTTTGAAAATTTTAAAGTATTAATTTGATTTAGTTCTATGGAATAATCTAATTTTTTAATGATACTTACTGTGAGAGATCAAACATGAAGGTCTAATATCCTTGTATATTAATCTTTTATGTCACTTATCACTTTTTGAATGTCATGATACATGTACCTTACTCATTAATCTTGTCCAATGTATCTTAAAAATCATTTTCAATGTTGGAAATATTTTTATAAATACCTAATAATAATTTATAACATTAAAACAAGGCATAATTAAGAGGTTTTAGGGAAATTAAGGTGGTAAATTCCTTGGTGTGTTACTCCACCATCATACAAGTCAAGAGAGACTCCATATATTCTTGGTTAATCAACTCTAATAGGGTAAAAAGGCAAGATAAGTGTTTTTGATGAAGAAAGAGGCCTATGAAGGTCCCATTTAAAATGGTTTATATTTAATATGAACTTAAAATTTTATCCAAGGCCCTATCATATCTTATCAGACTCAAAACCATGCTTAAGGAGTTCCAAGCATCAGAAAGATAAAAACCTATTCCATTTCTCCATTAGATTTACATGTCTACTAGAAAAGCTCAAGAAGGGTTAATGGTTTGATGTTAGTACACATAAAAGAGAGAATATAAATTCCCCTAATTATCTTAGGGGAAGGATGGTACCCCTATGCCCTTAAAATTCATATTAGGAGTTATGATATTTAAGCACTAAGCTTTATGAATGATCTTTAACAAAATAAGGTGTCTAAAGCTGTCTCAAAACCCTAAAAATTCAATTTTGGACATTTTCAAAATGTTTATCAGATTGTTGGTGAAAATGGATGTTTTTTAGAGGCTGTTAAATATCCTAATAGTCCTCTCATGTTGTCTCTCATCACTCATTTGGCACATGCTATTAATATAGAAGTAAAACCTTCACATTATACAAGTTGTAGACCTATTCATGGTTAGAAGTAGGTATTTGGTTGGTTTTAAATGGTTAATCACTTAAAGTAGTCATTAATTAAGTCAAGATGAATCCTATATGTTATAAATGTTACTTATACATATTTATAAGGTTTATATTCAATTCAATTATAAGGTCTTCATGGATGTTGGACTTGGAAGAAGACCCAACAAGGTTGTGACATGAAAAAGAAAGCTTTCATCCACACCTATGAACCCTTGTCTTCAAGAGTAAAATAAAAAAAATTAAATGATCCTAAATATATTATTAATACCCTTGCCTATCATATGTTCATGTTCATAAATTCAAGGCATGCTTTTAAAATAAGGTGAAGAGATATTTTGTTAACCTACAAGTTTATAAACCAGATATATAGGTCAAAATTTGTAACTAAAAATTTAAATGAAAGTGTATATAGGTTATTTAAGATATTATTATATACTCACATACCTATTTTAAAATCTCCATAAGGTTTGAGGTTAGAATTTTCAAGTCACAAGTGAAGAGATAGAGTGTTTGTGAACATTATATATGCAGTCAAGTGTAGGTTTTATGTTTCTATAGGAGAACAACTCATATGAAGATCATTGGTCTATAAATTCATTTTATTAACTAAATTAAGATTTAAAAGGTACCATGATATTTTTATAAGGTCAATTATTCTTTTCAATAAATTTACAAGTCTTCTCTATAACCCTTAGGCTCATTTAGAGCTCATGATGTCAAAATTTACATACAGTCCTCACTAGGCCCCTTGTAAGTAGACTATGAAACATTAAAGACATGATATTGACAGGTCAAAATTAATATACAATGTAGATAAAGCCTATTATAGACATGGAGAGATTTATAAAACATGGAGACATCATATACAATGTCACAATTGATCAGATAGGCTAAAAAATGGTAAAAAATAAGGAGAGTTTTAGGCCTAAAAGAGACTTACATGCATGAGCTTGAACATGAAGAAATTATACATATTTTGAGGTGATTAGGGGTATTAATTATATTTTTAGGATAATATAACCTTGGCATATATTCCCACAAGATTTGGACTCATTGTAATGAAGAAAAAGTGCTAAAAGGGGTTGTTAAGGTCATTCACACAAGACTGCCTATAAACCCTAACAATGGTCTAATGAAAATTCTAGTGAGTTTGAGGAGTTAGAGTGTTTAAATGACCACCTATACTCATAATGTATGTTTAAAATACATCAATGGCATGTTCTCAACCAATATCAAGCATCTTCATACCTCTCAAGTTCACCAATAGACCTGTATTGCCAAACAAAATCACTTTCATCATGTGTGAACTTGAATGAGGAGTTTCATGGGTCATAATGGTTATTTTAGAGGTTAATAAGGTCCCCATAATTCAATATTTTATAATTATTTGGAATATTAATGATTTGTTCTTTATGAACAATCCTTAATAAACTTGACACCTCAAAACCCTGTTAAAACCTCAAAAGAAGCTTAATGGAGAAAATTATCCTTTTAAGTGACTCAAATGGATTAAAATGGATCTAAAACCATTTGAATGATCTATAAAAACCCCCTGATAATTTTTTATATAAAATATTTGGCATACGTAAGGTGAAAATTATAGGGTAATTATCTATAAAATGCCTTTTTAGGCCTATTTTCATATATTTGGATGTGTAAAATATTTTTGGTTTGTCAAAAAGGTCTCACAAGCTAGTTAGAGACATAATATATATTAAATTATTCATTATATATACATCTAAGGTATCAATAATAGGATTTAATTCCTTAGACAAGTCCATATGAGGACTGCCTTCTGGTTGCATGGAAAAGGTAAGGTTGCAGGCTTGATTGAAGTGATAAAATAAAAGAGACTCCCAGAGTACCTTTGACTGCATCTGATAACACTCATAAAAATATCCTCAAGTCATGAACAAGAATTTCCAGAGGTGTTTTCAATATTGAAAATTTTCTATACAAAGAGAATAAGATACAAAATGGTGAAAATCATAAGTGTCTCTAACCTAAGGGTAAGGTAGTTGAGGATTCTCCTAATGTTCCTTAGGCCTCTCATGCAGATTAAAATGTCTTCCACATCATATTTGAACCTACCAAGTGTGAAAAAGATGAAAAAAACCAATATACTTCATTTCATATGAATGTTTACCTACTTTTTAAGGAAGTTATCAATTTCAAAGGGTGAGTGACATCAAGCAAAAACAAGAACTACTATGATACCTTTCATGAGGCCATCATTTGGCAGGGTTAACACTTACTAAGAAGAAGAATGAAAATATTTTTTTAGATCATTCTCTTGTTTGTAAATTCTCCATGACTATTTAGTCAAGCATCATGAGATTCTCTACGTCCACTTCCTCTCTATCATCATCTTTCTTCTATATATACATTTAATTTTGATTGTATTGGAATCCTCTACTACTTATGGTTAAATCCTACCCATTTTTTTACTTTAATACCTCTTAAAATAATAAATAAATCTGATTTACCTACCTATATGCTATGCAATATGTGAATTTATGCAATTTTATTGATCTTGTCTAGTGAATGATTCATTTTCCTAGCTTGTTGTCTATATTTTCTCATCATTGTGCATAAAATATAGTTGTTATAGGTTATTTTTAGACTTCTTCCTTAGTGTATGTAGTATTTTTAAGTGGAATTACATCATTTTTACCTTTAAAAGGTCAATTACTACTATCCTAAGTATTTTAATGTAATTTTGAACTTCTCAATGAAACACTTATGTGATAGTCATGTTAAAGTTATAAGTTGTGTAACAAGTATATCCTTTTTGATTAAAATATTGTATGTTTATTCAAGTGGAAGAAAATATATTTTGGTGCATCACCTCTATGTTTATTTTTTGTTTTTAGACTTCTTTTCTCCCTTTTCCTTTTAATCTCAATAGGTTTAGTAGTAGTTTGGATGAATCATAAAGGGAACTAGCCCTATCTAGAGATTGACCTCATTGAGTAGGCCACCCATTAGAGGTGTCTTTATGATATAATCTAAGTAATAAGTCTTGAATAAAATTATTAGGGGTGCAATTTTGAGTGATAACATCAACATTGTAATCTAGGCAATGGTAATGAATAAAAACATGTGCTTTTAGGTAAGACCTATACCAAAAAATAAAAAATATTTCATTTAATACATAAATGACTTAAAGGATGTTATGGAATGGAGTTATTAGGACTTAAAAGTGTTTAAAACTTCCATTATCATGCATACTATCCATCTCAAGATATGAGTCAAACCATTCCATCAAAGGCAAAGACTGGGGAATCCATGATTCCATTATTAGAGCCATTGATATTCAAGGAAGTGTAGAAATTAATCTCAAAAAGGATAATATTTCCTGTAAGGCACTCTATGTGGATGGTTAGTATTTTTCTAATTTAGAATAAAAATGGAGAGATAAGGCTTTGTGTAAATTTATTCAACCTGAACAAAGCTTCATAGAAATATAACTACCCATTGCCTTTAATAGATGAATTTATATAGATATCGAATGGATCTTAAATGATGTCATTCCTTGATAGGTATTTAAACTATAATTAGGTAATGGTCAACTCTGAGGACCTAATTAAGACAACATTTAAAACCAATAGGGGTACATTCACATACAAAATGATGTCATTTTGCCTAATCAATGTGAGTGGCACCTTCCAATGTGACATGGATATTTTGTTTAAGGATATTATTAGAAAATGTATAGGCATCTACATGGATGACCTAATTTTATTTTACAAGAATTGAGAAGACCATATGAAGGACTTGAGAGTTGTATTATAGAGGTGCAAAGATGATTAGATCTCCCTAAACCTAAATAAGTGGATATTCAGGGTGATAAAGGATAAATTATTGGGTCACATCATCTCTAAATGAGGTATATCCATATATATAGAGAGAGTGGAGGGTAATTCATAAAATTATGTTACTTGGTAGTAGAAAATAGATGAATTCATTGTTTAACAAGATCAAATTTATAGAAGTTCATATTGGGCTTTACAAATATATTCTAACCGTTAAACATTAGGCTAAAGAAAGACTCTAAGATTTAATGGATGAATAAAGCATAAATGCATTTTGATCAAATCAAGACATCAATTGTAAATACACTGGTTCTTATCAATATCAAGTTTACACAACCCTTCTACATAGATTTGTTTGATTTAGAACACTCAATTGATATTGTCATAATATAGAAAAAAGAATATGGAGATGAGATACATCTCTCATTCATGATTTATATACTCCATAATTATAAACTAAGGTATTAAAAAATTGATAAAAAAGATTTTAACTTAATCAAAATAGTTAATAAGTTTAAGCATTACATCTAGTGTAGAAAGGTAGTTTCCATCGTGCCTAATCTAGTTATAAAGGCCATGCTAATGAAAATTGAGTTAGGTGAACAAAGAGGTAAGTGGATCAATTATTTCAAAGAGTTGGATCTATAAATCCAACCAATTAAAATTTTAAGAGGTCAAGGACTCAATAAATCCATGGCTGAAGTAGACCCATAAATAGTTTACCAATAATATACAATGCAAGATATAACAAAGGATGATTAGTACCAAGATGTGATCTATTATTTGTTTAATAATGAGTGACAAAGTCACCTTAATTCCATTCATATAATATAATTACACCTTAAAATTATTAATTTCATGATCAAATTATGCATAGTATATATAAAAAATCATGAAGGCGTATATCTAAGATGCCTAAAAAATAAGAAGTGGCTAGAGTTCTCAGTGATTTCCATGGGAAATATAGATCTAGTCATGGATCAGGGAGTGCTATAACCCATAAAATACTAAGAGTAGGTCATTACTATATGCATATTCTTAAATATTCTCATGCTCACATCTAAAACTATCATACCTACTAAGTTATCATGCATAGAGAATGTATCCCTACCATGTTATTTCAACCAATCCTTAAGATTTGAATATTCAAAAAATTGTTATTGAATCTCATTGGATCAATAGATTCTAATTCCTCCACATGACACAAGTTCATTCTTATATAAATTGAATATTTTGATTATTGGATTGAAGCTCAATAATTGAAGAATTGCACAACTAAAGTGGTAATCAATTTTCTTAAAGAGCATATTGTCATTGGGTTTGGGATCCTTACCACTCTTGTATGTGATAATGGTCCCAATTTCTCATTTATTAAATTTATCAAATGGTCTTATGAAAATCACATAATACTCACTTTATAATTCAATTATTACCTACATGGTTATGGGGTAGTTGAATCAACTAATAATAGCTTGCTATATGTAATTAAAAAAGTCTTGACAAAGAACCTTAGGGATTGGAAAAATGTTTTGAAATTCACATTATGATCTAATAGGACTAGATTAAATTCAACCTGAGGAACATCACTGTATCATATTTTTTATGAACAAGACCCTATATTTAGGATGAAATTAAGAATCCCTAGGTTATAACTCATGAAAAACTACCTAAAAATTGATGATAAAATAGAAGCTCATATCCCTAACTTGATCTAATTAGAATAAAAATGTGATACGACCCTAATTCAATTTAGAAAACACTAAGGCATTTTCAAATGTTGGTTTTAAAAATGAGCTAAAGTGAAATCCATCTATATATCTAATCTAGTCATCCTTTGGGATAAGGCTCATGAGAAAAGGGATAGTACGACAAGTTTGATGCCTTATGGTTGGGTCCCTACCAAATCTATAAAATCCTAGGAAAGAATGGATTCCACCTAATATGTATAAATAGTGAGGACATCCAATTTACCATCAATGGATAATTTATCAAACACTACTTAAAGGCTTGAATTAGCCTAATAAATTCCTATAAATAGTTTCTCATTCCTTTTCTTAATTTGTTTCTTGTTTTCCTACCTAATTTGTTATTAATTTAGGTTTGATTTTCCTACTTTTCCTACCTTTTTTGATCAACTCAACCTCATTTCTTATCTCTTTTTTACCTAGACCATCTAATTTTCCCTATAAGTTCCCATATTGGTCAAAGAATAAATAATAAAAGACATGTATGAGGTATCTCGAGTGACATTTTAGAGCATAATTATTGTGAGTAGTTTATAGCATTAGATTCTATTTTAGAATAATTTTCAAAAGCTTAGGCTATCGTGTGTGTTTTGAATTTATTTTATTTAGGTTACTTTGGGTAAAATACTTGGTAAATGAATCAAATACCTTGAAACCAAACACAAAAATCACCTTAATAGTTTTTAGGTTTGCCTGGATGAATCTATTACAATGAAAATCTAGGGTGAAATTGTATAATTTGCCTTTTTCTTGCCATAGTGGTCCCTAACCTAGAGTTGAGATGCTAAGAAAAGAAATAGAAAAGAGAAAACAAGAAAAATGAATAAAAATCTATTTTAAAAAAACTCAATTCTAGGAAATTATATCAACCTCTACTGGGTCTATGGATGCTTGGCTGAAAATAGAGTAAGGCCTTGAGTGGGATTAGAGATAACTCCTTCGAGGTTATGGATGCCTAGATGGTAGTGGAGTAATATCTAAGAAAGCATTCTATAGGTAGGATCAAATATCCTAATGATTGAATCCATATTATTTAGTCCTTGTAGGTTATAAGAAGTGGTAATTTAACTCATTTGCACACCAGGTCCATGAAAATGTCAGATTTGGTCTCTTATCCACTCATATCTTTTCCTCTCTTGAATTGATTCACATTCCACATGTAATCTCAGCCAAAGATTCTAGGTTCTTAGACACATTTATATCATTCTAAAATACTTAGGAGTAATTTATAACAAAGTTTTCATTTATTATTGTTTGATCAACATGCCCTAATTCTTCTAGAATTAGGAACCTCTTTTACTTTTTGTAGCCACCCCTACTTACACTCATGGTCCATTGGTATTAACACTCCCAATTTACCTTACTATCTAATATTGGTTTGCATTCCAAATTAGACCATATAACCATCACCATTGGAAATACCATGTCCTTATGAGGAAACTTTATATAAGGCACTTAACATGAAAGTGGAGTTTTGACCTCCTAATTTGCATTTGAAGCTTGACTTGCTTATCTCTCTTAGCCTAATCCAAGAGGTCATCTCATTTTACATGAAATTCTATCTCCCAATACCTAATAAATTATGAAAACTAATTCTAAATGATAAACTTTCATATATAACACTGGGCCAAAAAGTGGAGTCTTGTTCCACTTCTTTGTACTAGTTGAGGCTCACTCTCTAGCCCTCTTAGCTCTTTAAAGTCACTTTGATTTTTAAACCCATTTGGCATCTAGTACCTATCCCAAATTGAATACTAGGTTTGTGTGAGTGATTTTCATATTTTTTTACTTGGTCTCTAGATGAATTTTAGCATACTTATGCCTCAAACAAAATCTCAAGATAAAGTTGATAGGTTCCTTAAATAGGTCTGCCTGTGAGTGTTTTAGAAAATATTGAGTCACAAACCTAATTAGACTTTCAAAACCTAATTATGTCTACTTAGATTCATTTTTATAATTTCAATGTTAATTAGGGCTTCTATTATCATTTTGGTCTATTTTTGAAAGGTCTATGTACCTAGACACAATCGAGCTCTAAACCTTGATTAGGTCTAGGGGGTCCATTTTGTCTTTTGCTTTATTATATGGGTTTTATTACTTGAATGGGTATATATTTGCATATTTTAGTCCCTAAATTTTAATTAGGATACTATTCTCAATTTGGTTGGTAAATTTCAAAGTGTAAGCTCACCTTTGTAATCAAGATATTTTTAGTACTTAGGTCTAGAGGGCGATCATAATGTTGATGCGATTCTAGTAAGGTTTATTCTCATAAATAGGTTTTGAATTCCAATTGTTACCATGTCTTAGTGATAATTAGTGAAATTATTCTTAATATTTATTCTTATTTTTCTTTTTTTTGGGGGGGAAAATGAGGTTGAATTGTCATGTTAATCAAATATTTTACCTTGTCTCGGTATCTCATTTGGTGAACCAAGCTCCTACATTAAAATCAAGATAAGATTTGAGATTAGGTATAGGATAATCCATGTTTAATCATGTAATTATAATTGGAAAATAATCCCACTTACGTCTAAGTGTTTTTTCATAAAGGTCTTGCCTTTGTAATCGAGATTTAGATTAGCAAGTGGATTATAGGGCCACATGTTCAAAGCATGGTGGTAATCAAGTCTGTAAAACCACATGGACCTTGGATAATTAGGAAAAGATTTGAGATTAGGTATATGCTCAGTTATGTTCAATCATGTAATGCTAATTGGATAATAATCCCACTTGGGTCTAAGTGTTTTTCATAGAGGTCTTGCCTTTATAGTCAATATTTAGATTAGTGAGTGGGTTTTAAGGTCATGTGTTCAAATAATGGTGGTAATCAAGTAAGTGAAACCACGTGGACCTTGGCCAATTTTTTTTTGTCTTAATAAGACAATTTTTTTAGGCTCCAAAGTCTAATCAAATGGTATTCAATGAAGATATCTTGGTATTTAGTGTCCAACATTGGTTGATGGAAGGCTTTGGACTCTTTATGGGCCACTACCAATTTTACACCTTGGAAACTATAGTCGGGTTGATGGCTGTGAATAGGTAATATAAATAAATGGCATTTTGGGGGGAAGTCTTGACTAGGTTGTGTTGTTGATAGCCAAGAAGTCTTGAGTTCCATCTAGGTAGTTAGGGATATTGGGAATCCATCCCTTCACTAATAGGTATTTTATCCTTGAAAACCATACAATGCCTTTGAGATTTTTATAAAATGATAATTTTAGGGGGTCTAAGATCTAATTAGGTCTTTGGAACCCTAATCATTATAATTTTTAACCATGTTAATTCTATCCAATTTTTTTTTTGGTTAGGTCTATTAAGAACTCAAGTGTGTTCCTTAGTTCTATTCAAAATTTAAAATAATGATTAGAACTAAGATATTTAAAATTCAAAATTTTAACTTTTTAAAGTAGACCTGTTCACCTTAAAATCTTGAATAGGTCTAGCAAGAGGATTTTTGAGTCATTTTTGTTTTTTGATGATAACTTGAGCTCCCAATGTTGAAAATTAAAACCATTCACTTTGTTAGAAAGGTGACGCTAACTTAAACCTAATGATGGTCCAAATTTTTCTTGGTTTTGTATGGTTTAAAACCAATTTATGTTTTTATACTATGTTTCATTGTTCATGCTTTTAATTACAATGTTTTGACTTATTTTTGGGTCTTTTACAAGTAATTAACAATGAAAGTGGCCAAGTTGGAGGGAGAATGAGGTAGCTAAGAGAATTGATGGAGCTTATTGGTGGTTTTAGAGGGAAAATAGTCTCCTTGGAAGACCGCATTTATGTATAATGACTAAATTTTATTTTCAAAAGTTTGAATTTTTCCTCTTCCACGAAAATTTTAGTCAATCACATTTCCATGCATTTTTATTTGTTCTTATAGCTTAATTTCTCCCTAAAGTTCTCCCATATTATTATGCTAGAAACTTTTCAAGGGATAAATTATAATGGAATTGAGTTTGGTTATCAAAATGATGTATTATGATTAATAAAAGACATCGATCATTTTCTTGCAACTTGTATGTGTATATAATGGTTTTGGTTACTCTCCTTATCTATTCTCCTCATAAGCTTACATTGGCTCTAAATGTGATTACGTGTATTCTAGTTGGTTATAGAGTTTATGTGATTGTGAAATCAATTTTTTCATCATTATTTCAAGATTTTATTTCCTCTTTTCCATTTTTTTTAATTATTTTCTATCAGTTGGTTAGTTTAGGAAAGATTAATAAGTAATTTGAATCTGAATGTATATCTTGATTGTTGTTATTTTCTCCATTGTACTGTTGCACTATTGAACATTAAATTAATGGAATTAATGAATATTAAAATAAGTCACAAATGCATTGAACAAGCCCTAAAATGTTGATTTGTTGGGCATGTTGAATGAATGTTTTATCACTTTCTATATCTACATGAAACCCATGTCAACAAAACACAAAACAAACATTACCCATATAATTATTCAAGCACCCAAACCTCATTCAAATAAAGTTTTAAATTAATACCATCAAATTCCCCTTGACTATAATAGTCCATGATGACCAACTAAGTTAAATTAATACGTCATGACCCAGTAGATAAAGACATTAGGGAGACCTGCCTCATGGAACTCTTTTTAGGAGAGGCTAGATGGGTTCCACTACCCAGAGAGCCTAATGTTGGTTATATGTGCCAAAAAACACATCAACACTTATGAAATCCATTGTATGTCTATATACTACCTCATTTTTCTTTGTATAACATGCTTAATGATTTTTATGAAACTATCATAGGACATGAAGGACTAGGAAACATTTTTTGAAATTAAATAGAGTGTATATGTAATTGATGTTGTATAATTCATATTCAATAAAGATCAATGAATTTCATCAAATTTCATTCATGTGTTGAGCCTTGTAGGTTGTATAATAGGTAGAGGAATCTAAGGAAATATTTGAGGTTTTATAGGGAACTGATTTCTAATACTTGAAATTTTAACCAATTGGTTTTTGTAGATATAATTTGAGCATCAATGTACCAAATATTTAATTACATGTAGCTTATGTATCCATTAACATCCAAATAAAATTAATATTCACTAGTGCTTGTAAAAATCAATAACCAAGGAGAAATAGTTTTAGGCATTATCATAAGAGGAAAGACAATGCCCTCATGAGGGTTTTATAAAATTTCATGGAAACCTTTTATTGTGGTATGTGTACCCATAATGTCTCTATGTGTGTATCCAATAATATTAAGAAATGTCATAGTGCATATGTTTTCACTTGACCTATTATCCACCATAAAATTATATATATGACGTGATTTAATGAAAATGCATATGAAAAAGGGCACATTAATAGAATAATCATCAACAATATCATGTTCATAAAATGTAATTTTATGTATTTATACTTGTGTACTTGATAGTGTACCAATGATAACATCTATATGATGATACTCTTTAGTTATATAAGAAGTTAGAGGAGGATTTGCATTCTAAGTCATCTATACCTCATGATTAATATTCATTTTTTTGTGTCACATGTTTTGGAAATGGATAAAAAATATATTAATATTTGCATTAGGTTGTGATACCAAATCATTCATATTTATACTAGCATCTTTGAGCTCAATATTTTGTTATTGAATAAATCTTGTATGTTTTGTCTCAAACTAAAGCATCTATTAATTTAATGTCTTGCACATCTATTTTAATTAAAAAAAACTTATATTGAACCACGTAGGTTGTGAAATTTTCATATCAACCTCTATTTTCATGAGCTAAGTGTGTAAAATAAGATGGTCACAACTGTAATTTCTTAGCAATAAATGTTAATTTATATGACTACATAAAATAATATTTATTATGATATTATAGTCGGTATAACATAAAAATAAGATAGAGTGATATGAGAAACAACTAAAATTATAATAACAATGCCACCTAATGATGTGAACACATGACCATCATAATGAAATAGTATCATATTCGTATCAAGTAAATCTCTCTCAATATAGCTCCTACTAGATAATAATGACTTCAAAAAAATGTTTTTGATAGACCTATTTTTAATTGTAATGAATGTGTGATCGAATGAAGGTAGTCAAAAAAATACTATATGTAGATAGAAACATTATTTGATCCATATTTATGTATATCATGGTCTTGAAATGTAACATAATTCACTTAAATCTTAGAACTAAAAACCATGCCAATAATTTTGTAAATCTCATGCTCAAGTAAAGTAGTAGAATTATGTATACATATTTCCATAAGCACATTGTTTTTTTAAATATGTGTGGTTTGGTAATGGATTAGTAAATATTTGTATGCAATGATTATGATTTATACCTATACATTCAATGTATAATTATTTTGATCAATTATAATATTATTTTCATCAATTAGATCATGGATATTATGTTTCGATTAGAAACATATATTAATCACATGTCTTGAATCTTGATGATATTTAAAATTTTTATTAGGATAATAACCTCAAGGAAATTATCTAGTTGTATCAATTTGAAAAGGTTTAGGTAAATAAATCACATTATATTCAAGTAATTAATTTAATATTACTTACAGTGGGTTTGGTAGTGTTGAAATTTTTTACCTTTGATTAGGAGCTAGAAAGGTAATCTTACCATTCGGTTTTGAAACTACATTAACCATATTGGCCTAATTATTAGCTTTTAAATTAGGTTCATCATTAGTTTAGGTTTAAAAATTATTTTTCCTTGATATTTACATTTATTATATTTAACACACACACACACACACACACACACACACACACACACACACACATTTGCATCGATAAGTTTAACCTTAATGTTTTTTTAACACATGAAAAAACTCATCAAATGATTCATATGTATTAAACATGAATTTTTCCTTGATAGAGTTGAGCAAAATATTTGGTAATATAATATGAAACTCATTATCAACAAGCTAATGTAACATTATAATAACCATTGTTTTTAATTTATTCACATGGTTATAAATGCATTCATTAGTTCCTTATTTTATTTGAGAAGTTAGAATGAAAGTGAAAATTTGACTAATGTTTATTGAAAAAATCACTAATAAGAGGTCAATAAAATCATTTAATCTATGCATGGATCCCACATGTAAATAACAAAAAAAATCTATGGAAGTAGATTCATCTTAAGAAATTGATCATGTTGATAACTAATACAAGATTAAAATAAATATTTGATATGTTGATAAAGGTCCACATTTCCAATATATTTTATAAACTTAATAACTTTGAATGATGGAGTAAATGGATGAACAAGAACTTATTAAACCAAAGGTTGTGTAATATGTCATAATATGAAACTATGTGGATATGTTTTCCTTATTTTTTTATATAATTATGAAATTTACATCCTCATGCCAAATTATAAATTAAGTTGTATATGATAAATGAAATATAGAGGATAGTTTATTTGTTCAAATATTACTTGGGAAATTAATAAATACAATCACATGAATGAATTAATTCCACCTTGGAAAACCATTTTAGGTAAAAAACCTAGCACAATAATCTTCTTGATTATAATGAAAACTAGAATATATTACAACAAGTCTCAAGGTTTTGTAATGCACATACAACATTATACTATATAATACAATGCATACACTTTACAATGTGTATTTAACATTCAAAAACATTTGTTACACATATGATTGAAATCATATGCCCATATGCTTTTGAATTTTCCTTTGCTTGGAGAATTGAGTTGAGCATCTACATACCAAGAAGTAAGAGCAAATCAAATTTAATTAATAAAGAAGATGACATACTATATTTACATGACTTTATTATAATAATTTACTTTATTTTCATTTGTTTTAATATCTAAATCTAAGGTTTTAGTTTATATTTATAATAGTAATTTACATTAATTTATTTTTATAGTTTACGTGATTATAAAATTTAGCTATCACATTATATCATGCTTGGTGTAGTCAATATCTCCTTCACCTTTTGTATCTCTATCTAAAAGGCATCCCACTCTCTACAATATCATTTTACAATCCTTACATCATCTTTCACTATGTACCCACATAAAAATTCACCAAGCCTTCCTCTCTACTCCTCACCTTTGTTGTCAATATGTCAACCTTAGCCTATAATCTCACTATCTATGCAACTCTTTGACACCTATCCATTTTATATCCCTAAAAACCTATAATATCCACATATCTCACTCTAATATCCTAATGTATACTCTCAATCAAGGCCTCATCCTACTTTGATCATGTCACACTTGATGATTTGGTCTCATCATCTCCTCTAATAAGGATCTATGGTGTCATATGCATCCCCATGTCTACTCTATCTCCCTCTTTATAGGGTTCATTTTAAGAGGTCATATCATAAACCCATTTAGATTCATGTAGGTGAATCTGATTCATACCTTGGTGAATTGGTATGTCTGAAATGTTCTTCAAATCGCCATTCTACCACAATAGTTCTTCTTTAGTGTAGATCGATTGAAAGAAAATTTATTATAATTATATATATATTAATACACAAATCAATAGACCTAGTAAATTTATTAAACATTTATTAATATCATTATATATGTATATTTATTTATTATTATCCTTTATATATATATATATATTTGCATTGATAATTTTAACCTCAATTTTTTTGTAACACATGAAAAAACTCATCAAATGAGTCATACGTATTAAAAACGAATTTTTAATTGATATAGTTGAACAAAATATTTAGTAATATAATATGAAACTCATTATCAACAAGCTAATGTAACATTATAATAACCATTGTTTTTAATTTATTCACATGGTTAGAGATGCATTCATTAGTTCCTTGTTTGATTTGAGAAGTATAATGAAAGTGAAAATTTGACTAATGTTTATTGAAAAAATCACTAATAAGAGGTCAATAAAATCATGTAATCTATGCATGGATCCCACATGTAAATAACAAAAACAATCTATGGCATATCCTATGATACTCCTAGGAAGTAGATTCATCATAAGAAATTTATCATGTTAATAACTAATACAAGATTAAAATACATATTTGATATGTTGATAAAGGTCCACATTTATAGTATATTTTATAAACTTAATAACTTTTAATGATGGAGTCAATGGATGAACAAGCACTTATTAAACCAAAGGTTGTGTAATATGAAACTATGTGGATATGTTTTCCTTAATTTTTATATAATTATGAAATTTACATCCTCATGCCAAATTGGAAATTAATTTTTATATGATAAATGAAATACAGAGGATAGTTTATTTGTTCAAATATTACTTGGGAAATTAATAAATACAATCACATTAATTAATTAATTAATTAATTCCACCATGGAAAAAAAATTTAGGGAAAAAACCTAGCACAATAATCTTCTTGATTATAATGAAAACTAGAATATATTACAACAAGTCTCAAGGTTTTGTAATGTACATACAACACTATACTATATAATACAATGCATATACTTTATAATGTGTATTTAACATTCAAAAACATTTGTTACACATATGATTGAGATCATATGCCCATATGCTTTTGAATTTTCCTTTGCTTGGGGAATTGAGTTGAGCATCTATATACCAAGTAAGAGCAAATCAAATTTAATTAATAAAGAAGATGACATACTATATTTGCATGATGTTATTATAAGAATCTACTTTATTTTCATTTATTTTAATAGATCAATCTAAGGTTTTATTTTATATTTATAATATTAATTTACATTATTTTATTTTTATAGTTTACGTGATTATAAAATTTAGCTATCACATTATATCATGCCTGGTTTAGTCAATAGCTCCTGCACCTTTTGTAGCTCTATCTAGAAGGCATCCCACTCTCTAAAATATCATTGTGCAATCCTTGCATCATCTTTCATCTATATACCCACATAAAAATTCACCAAGCCTTCCTCTCTACTCCTCACCTTTGTTGTCAATATGTCAACCTTAGCCTATAATCTCATTATCTATGCAACTCTTTGACACCTTCTATCCATTTTATATCCATAAAAACCTATAATATCCACATATCTCACTCTATTTTCCTAATGTATCCTCTCAATCAAGGCCTCATACTACTTTGATCATGTCACACCTGATGGTTTGGTCTCATCATCTCCTCCAATAAGGATCTATGGTGTCATATGCATCCCCATGTCTACTCTATCTCCCTCCTTATAGGGTTCATTTTAAGAGGTCATATCCCAAACCCCCTTAGATTTATGTAGGTGAATATTATTATACCTTGGTGAATTGGCATGTCTGAAATGTTCTTCAAATCACCATTTCACCACAATAGTTCTTCTTTAGTGCAAATTGTCTGAATAGTTATCATCACTATATATATTTAATTATTATTATCCTTTATAGAATATATATATATATATATATATATATATATATATATATATATATATATATATATATATATATATCTTTATGTATAAACATAATAATGAACACTTTAGATTGATATAATACCCTATTAGAGCTGAAGGCTCAAATGACTTTGCCTAGGCTCTACTCACAGTAGAGCTAAATGGCTATCTTGGTAGTAGAGTAGAATGGATCTACCCACAATAGAGCCAAATGGCACTACTGCATTTGGATATACCACTAATATCCATTATACTATATCTAAGGAAAAGTGTCAAGATCTACCATTAGTTGATCCATTCAACTTTACCACCTAGTCAAGCTACTAAGCTCTACCACTGGCAGAGTTGCTCAGCTTTGCTATTCGATAGAGCCATTCAACTTTACTAATTGGTAGAGCCACTCAACTCCATCATTCAGCTGATCCATTTAGTTCATATATTTTATAGATATATTTGGCACCACTATTCATCTTTTCCATTCAGTAGAACCATTTGTCTCCATCATTTAGTGGAGGCATTTGGCTTTGTTGTTTGGCTAGGCTGTTGTGCAGGTGACACTAGTAATTTTGGATGAGTTTTAGGTGTGGTCACTCTAATACCAAGTTTATTCCCTCAAGAGTTTGGAATCAATATTAAACACTTCAAAATCCATCTGGAGCATACCATCTCATACAAAAAAAGTCATTGAAAAATATAGAACCCTAAGTGACATAAATATTGAATTGTTGCATGGATTCAATGTTTATGTCCCCAAGGGTTTCATATTTTTTAATGTAGACCATTTTTTTGGTTAGTTTGTATGTTTCCATATGAATTATAAATCTATCAAAATTATAATGGATCCATGACATGGTTTCTAGAGACAACTTCACTAGTTTTTGATTTGGTAGCTTCATCAGTTCCTAATTTAGGTTTTGTTTGTACATTTAATGCTTATATTTCAAGGTTTGAAATTTTGGTTTCCTTATTATTTTATTGGTTTGGTAGCATAATTTGGTACTATCATTTAGTGCTACCATTTGGTTTTGTCATTCAGTGTGGTCATTCAGACATGCCATTTAGTTTTGTCATTTGGTTCTATCATTCATCTATGTCATTTGATGTGGTCATTTGGCTATGCCATTTGGTTGATTGGGTTTCATAAATTTTTTGTTGTTTGATAGTGGGATTAAGGGGTATATATATTTGGTGAATTAAACTATTTTTGAAGATAATGTCATAAAGGGTTGGTAAGTTGACCCCCAAAATAATATATATCCTTTAAATTTCAGCAATTTGATCCCATCTACCAACCCTAAAGAATTTCCAAAACCAAAATATACAAATTAGAATATTCATAAATTAATGAATATTCACCACTAAAAAAATCCCTACCTCCTTATCACTATCAATAATAATCATATTTATATCCCCTACTGCTTTATAAACTTCAACCTCTTCAACTTCTACCTCCTCTACTCATAACTCAATGTGAACTTCATCACCACCACCCTATCCTCCACCTCCTAGGTCAACTAATTACATAGGTAAAATATATTAAACTCCTTTATGGTCACATATTAAAGGCAATATATAATGTATCCCTCCATGTCATTTTCCTTTTGTAAGGAACTATCAATATAATGGGTCACATCTTCTCCCACCATGTACTATAAACCTCAATCACCCATGCATATATTATATCCTTCCTTAGGTGATAGCGTATAATATACATACAAACCCAACTATGATCAACTACCATCAGGTATATACCTAATCCCAACTAGGATCTATCTTATATTGCCCTTATAAACACATGTGGCCCCATTGATTCATATTTCCATATACCAAATTATCTCAAAACCTTGCCTAGCTTGTAGTGATTTATATTATACTCATGTCTAGTGATAATGTAACAAGGTGTCAGTATATAGTCCATGTATATTGAATCTTATTCCCACTATATATCCACCTCCCTATAAGGTCTCCATGTAATATCTATAGGCCCCAACTCATCCAATTCTCTCTTATACAATGTAAAATATCCCAAGTGAATCCTTTGTGCACCTATTAAAATGTATCCTTTGTGCACCTATCAAAATGTACCATCCATACATAAATGGATCTCCATCCAATTTATCTCTCAATTTTACAACATGCCTCTCAACAATAATGTGCTCCCATGCTGACACCTATAATAGTTTGTATGGGCCTATGATAGTTACTCCCTTATACACTACTATATGTAAGTATTTGTACAAGTGTGATAGAATGTAGGGTCCCCATGCAAACTTTATCAGACATTAAAACATATCCATAATAACATATAATAATCATATAGGAAATAATATCCCACTCTTATTTGATAGTATCAAATCACCATTAATATCCATAAGCACCAAAGTTAGTCCATCTATCTCCTCTAATTCCATGTAGGCATCCAAATTTATCTCACAGTCTATCATAGGGATAATGTCCTCTTTGAACACCCTAACTAATGATACTACCTATGAATTCTCACTCTTATAAATCTTCACACCTTATATAAAGATATGAAGTATCTTCCATATGTCCTCTAAGGTCACCATCATATCTATTGTATATAACTAGAATGTACTTGGAGTAATAGTGATCTAACAAAGCCTAATTAATGTCATATCTTCATGGATATTGGGCATATCTGTAACATATGCCAACCCCCTACCTCTAAGACACCCACATCATAATTAGTGAATATTTACATTAGTTTTGATACACTTTACCACCTATTCCACATAGTAAGTATAGGTCATATCTCATGCATGAGGCACAATGTTAGTCATTTTCATATTAGAAATTTATTTATCATATTCATTATTTCCATCAACATCCATTTAGTATGACATCTCTATCTAACACGGTAAAAATTAAAAATTCACAATTTTTTTGAAAAATTCATTAAACCCTTAAAATTAATTCATAATTATAATTAATTCACTATGAAGTACAAAAAACTCACCATAGGTTTTAATGAATTTGCCATTGATTTTAAGAAATCTACTATTTTGATAAAATTGCCAGTCTATCTCACAAACCCACTAGTAAAATATCTAAATTCAAATTAAAAACAAGAATTCAAAATCATGAATTAATAGATCCCCACTCTAATCTAGCCTTTGTTACACTTGGACTCACTCACTGTGATGCCTATTAGCTAGTATATGTTCAATTTTCGTCTCAAAATCTAGAGTAAAATCTAACACTAGGTGGATAATCAAATCAATCACACATATATATTTCAAATAATGAAATTTAAATTTACCCTAACCCTATATATTCACCCACCTCATTCAAATATTTTAACCCAAAACTAATCTTTTTTATCATATTTTACACCATATCACCTCATTATCTCTTCCAATCATACCACCAATTTATCGAATTACTCAATATCTTAATTTTAGATTGCAAACATTTTTAATAAATTTTATCACTCAACCTTAGAAAAATTATTTATATTTTTATGGCCCACAACTTACCAATAGGATATATCTTTCCCACATTTTATACCATGTAACATTCATGGATCCAATCTAAGTGTCTAGCTTACAAATGAGAAATTTTATTTTTTCCAATTGTCTCTCTAGAATTTATCTTCTTGGGGAAAGTCCTTTTACATGTACGTCAACTCATGAAAGCATTTTATTGAGAGTCATAATTCTATTAAATGGTGGTATTACCTTTATCATTTTTCATATACCTTTTTATTCATTTCAAGCATTCATCTATATCAATTATTCCCACACAAACACTCTAGGGGGCATTATTTATAATCATCTAAAGTCACCTGGCACATCATATTTATAAATATATTTCCACTCTAAGTTTTATTTATTCTTTGAAAAGACATTGATTCTTCTAGTCAGAACATCCTTTTAAAGAAGGGAAAATGTAGACACCTAAATTCTTCCACATTTAGTGTCATAATTAACTTTTATTAATATTAACACACTAATTCAATTATCATTTAAAAATATAAGTTTGTCCTAACATAAATTCACTTTATTTTTAAAATAAATAATTATTCCATATTAATTAATTGATCGTGCATCCATAATTAAAAAAAATTAATTAAAATATGGAATTTCAAAGTCACCAAACATCTTCCACATTTCTCTCAAATAAATGTTGAGTCATTTAACCACCTCCTTGAATTCCTCAACTAATTTTTAAGTCATAATTAAACATTTAAACTAAATTGGTGAGTCATCCAACTACCTTGCCTCATTCATGAGACATTTTTAACTACCAACTAGCTTTCCCTTTTTCTCTCACTCACATTAGGAATTAGTCTCTTCCACTTGGATGAGGACTCAAATATAACTGTTCATAATTAGCATAATTCAATAAATCTATATTTATCTTAATCATCCATATTCTCACCTGAAATCATATAAATAAAAGTGTCATCCTCCATTTTCATCATCCACCTTCAAACTATTGAATTGTTATCACAATTATCTTATGCATCGATTGAGAAAATTTAGATCACACGCACATATTTTGTTAAATTTCCATTCTCTTTGAGAATTGAATTGACCATCCACATACGAAGAAGTAAGAGAAAATAAAATTCAATGAATGAATAAGGTGATGTACTTAATTTTCATGATGGTATTATGAGTCTTTAATTTGTTAGAATAGACCAATTTGATTTTTTATTTTACATTTAGAATAGGAATTTAAATTAATTTTTTCCCTATTTTACTTGATTCTACAATTTATCTATCACAAAAACTTTACTTTATAACCTTCACATAACAAAGGAATCTACATTCACCAAATACTAAGCCAAGTGAGTAACATGTAATGATTCTCAGCAAGTTCATTTAAGTTTTCCATAAATATGTTGTTGAAACCTATTTAATATGATATATTCAATTTGTTTTAATATTTTTGGGAAACTAGTGTTTAGTTACTAAACAATAAAGGGTCTAGAATGAATAGAAAAATCTAATTTAATATAATAAAATATATATTTTGTCAAATTAATTACATAGGAGAAAGAAATAACTTATTTGGAAAAATAGGTTGAGATGACTATTGTAGAAGCTGAAAACTATTATGCAAGGCTGGGAAGATGTCTAAAACCTAAATCTATATTTAGTTTAGTAAAAGGATAGGAGCACTAAAAATAAGACACCCTAATATCTAGCACTATAGTCTAGTTCCTACCATTATTGTCCAAACTAGTCATATAGGTCTAAGTTTTTTGAGTTTTACTCGTTGTCCTTGTATTAGTCCACATGTAAAATTTTGTATCTTGACTATTGATGGAACTCCTTGTAGATCTATTTTAATATTTCATAACCCTAGGTTCATCTACACACATGAAATAATAAATACATCAAAAGCAAAAGAGGGAAAAAATGAGTTAGGGGAAGTATGATCACATCATCTAGAACCCCTACTATCTTGATCATTGCCTACATTAACCCTCAAGTTAGGGTCTTAGATTTAATGTAGTTCTCCCTTAGGGAATGTACATAATCAACACACATAATAGATGAAAGAATAAACTTTTGCCTAGGCCCTTCCTTGATCAAGCATGCAAGTCTAAGTCTGATGCAAAATGTTGAGCTATACTATTAACTAATTTTTTTTTTATGTACTATGCTAAAGTAGTAAGTGATAGATATAAAATGCCTTATGTATTCCTTTATATAGGAGACTCTTTATTTTGAATTTGGGAGATTTATTCACATTAGCTGCATTAGAAAGACAAACAAAACTTAAGGACAAAGCTAAGGAGGGGTTAAGACTCATTAAGCAAGATAAATTGACTGTTGAGACTTCGAATATAGTTGGATAGGAGCACTGGAAATGGGACACCCTAGGGTCTAGTACTATAGTCCAACCCTAACACTCCTATCCTATAAGCTCAAGACTTGAGGGGATGGAATAATCATGGAAAATGGGGTTTGGCTGAGCTAGAATGACCATCTAGAAGGCTAAGGATGACTTAGAATAAGCAAAAAGGTGTTTAGAGCATGAAATGAGACTAAGATGAGTAAAACAAAAGATATAGCTAATGTGAACAAGGCTCATATTATCCAATTAGAGTCTCTTATGAAATGACTATGAAAAGACATGACATGTCTGGTTGCTTGACCAATTTAGGGTGTATATATTTGGTCCCCTTTTATTCTAGTGATGCAATGAAATGAAGTACTAGAGTAAAAGAAAGAAAAGAAAATGCATACCTGAACCTACCTACATGGAGATGAATGTGCTGCAAAGGGTCTGACTCACTTCCTAGTTAAGGAAGTGGATGGAGAGATGAATAGTGCTTGGAAAAAGAAAGAATCTCTGAAATGGATTCCCCCTATACAGAATCTAGAAGTTGAATCCATATAACATGGAGAAAGAGGGTGATGCTTGCCCCTTATGCTGAATTTGACTAAAGATGAGGAATTCTTAGAGGCCCAAAATTAATGTCTATCCTATATACCACATAAACTCATGTAATCTAGAATGTGTGTATAGATTCTATATACTGTGAAGATAAAAATTTATCATTCCCCCACTCTAAATATCTAAACTAGAACTAAGAAATACTTGAAGGCCCAAAACTAATGTTTATCCTCTATCCGACACAAACTCATGTAGTCTAGGTCTGGGTAATGTAATGGACCAACCACTGTAGATGGCTGTGTGGTCCAACTTGGTGACAACTTGTGTACAATTGGGTGTAATCTAAAACTCTAGTCAATGTATAATAAGAGAATGGCATGTCTTTCTATTCCAATTTTTATAATCTTGGATGATGAAGAACATGAACATCTATGCCATGCCCCCAAATATGGTGTGTGAGTGATGCACATGTATAATATGGTTATATATATAACCACATGTGATATGACCCATATTTTCATGCCCCATGTGCAAAACTAGAGATCAAAACATTGTGCTCTATACTATGCCTATAATCTACTATTTGGTCTTGTAATTATGTCATGTTGTATGAAGTTATATGTGTGAGATGTGTAGTAATGTACATACCCCAAAATATGGTATCTGAGTCTGAATCTATATCAAAGTCACTATGAATCCATATGATTTGAATCACTATATCTAAATAGTTTGTGTACCTATAAACTAAAATCACTATGGATCCATATGATTTGAACCATTATATCTAAATAGTCTATGTACCTATAAACTAAAATCACTATAGATCCTTGTGATCTAAACCAATGTATCTATAAACTAAAGGTATATCCCCCTGAATGTCTTAAGTAATGCTGAGTGATCCATGTAATCTGAATCACTATATATTTTGACCATTCTACGTTGAATCTAATAATCTAAATAATGGAGGTGTAAGAACCATGATGTATCTATCTATGAGAGTGTATAAGCATGTTGGGTAAGTGTATAAATAAGAATATTAGTAATGATGCCCCCCTTTTGGGGAGAGGGATGAAATTTTTTGATAGAGGAGGTTGAGCCAAAAGTGATGACTAGTGGCATTAGTAGAAATAAGGTTGGCTTATTGTGAATAACTTGAGAGGTTGTTTGATTGATTAGACTAAGTTGTTAAAATTAAAACAAGTTTTTATTGGTGATGATTAATGTGTATGTCTGGGTGTAAGATAAATGTAGAGATGTGTGTAACATAGTAGGCAAATGTATTATTAAGAGGGTAAGGCTTATATGATGTCAAAGGTATTTTTGTCATGATTTCATGGAAGAAAATGGTTTGAAAAATGGAGTTATAGGTAAAATGGTATTTTTATTTGATTGAGAAAGATGGGTAATATAAGAAGTTAGATTGATTATCAATTCATTTACATATTAACTAGTTTGAGATTTGGAGCTCTGGAGTGAAAGATATGCTGAGGAGATGAGTACCTTCCATGACCTGATTTAAGTAGTTGATAACCCAAGTTTAGGTTGGTGGTGATATTACCCTAGTTACTAGTTAAAATGAATGATTTTTGCTTATTTAGAAACTTGTTTTTGATATTTTTGAGCTATTTAAAGTGTCTTATGAAAATTTTGACTAGTTCTAGTACTTCTATCTGGGAGTCAATGCTCTTATCTAGGGTTCAATGCTAATATCTAGGTTCTAACACTTCTATATAGTGTTGGTGTCTTTTCTATAGTGTTATCGTCCAATAGGCTTGATTTTTTGAGATTTTGATTTGTTACCTATTGTTGTATAGCTTGGTTGTTTACTTGGCATGGATAAATTATATATATATATATATATATATATATATATATATATATATATATATAGTATTTTTTGGTGTTTTGTAGGGTAAGGTATGGATGAGGGAGTTTTGTAGAGGTTAGGTGAAGGAGACATTGAGGATGTTATCATTATCTACTGATGAGAGAGTTATCATGGATAACATAGGGTTGGGTCATGTGTGTGACCTAGGTATAGTGTAGTAGGATAGATATCTAATTACAACCTTATATGAGAGGTGGAATGTAGATACATGTAATTTATATCTTCTTACAAGGGAGATTACTATGAATTTGGAGGATGTGTATCACATTTTTCATTTATCAATTAGTGGATGGTAGGTGACATTACAAGATGACATGGGTGTTGATGCTATTGACCATGCATCCTTGTATTTTAATGGTGTGCCCTCAAACATACATTGAAGAGGCAATTATAGTGATGTGATACTATTAATTATAGTACAATCAAGTTTTTTATTCTTATGGAAGTGGTTATCCATGTTGTTGGATTCATTTATTACTATAGATGAAAGTGGAGTGTTGATTATATATAGGATGCATAGGATTGTTTATAATATTGAGGTGTATGTTATTGTGTTCTCATGGGGTGGGAATATACTTGCTGACCTATACAATTTTACATAGGAGGCATTTAGTGGTGTATTGAGTGTAGTGATGTTATTGCATTATTGGGCTTATGAGCACATAGTGGTTGTGAAGTTGATAAGATTAATGAAGAAGAGGGGGGCACCTCCATTACCATTTAGGGAGTGGTGGACAAGTACACTAACTATTTTATCTCCTAGGATGGATAATTATAGATGGGTGTTAGATATATTAATAGATGGTGACATCATATGGAGGCCATACAGAGGATTTCCTAGGTGGGTTGAGGATGGAGTGTAGTTACGGTATATAAGGGATATTAACTGGATTGTGTACAAGTTTGTGATTATTTAGTCTAATTTAAAAGCATATAACTAATGTAATGCCATAATTTATGTGTAGGTGGAGTGGGAGGTGCTTAGGATGAATCATATGTTAGTGCAGTGAGTAGAGATGATGAGTAATAAGAGACCATCATTGAGTCGACACTCTGAGAGCTTATATGATATGTACCTAATAATGTTATGGAGGAGGGTTTGATAGAGTGAGTGATAGTTAAATCTAGTGTTTATACTAATTTATTTGATAGTGATGTTATAGATATAGCTACATATGCTAGGGCAATGGGAGAGAGAGATGAGTTGAGGGATAAGCTAGATATGCATGGGATGCCTCCACTAGATTATGGTTCTATGAGTATAAGGATTATGGATGAGTAGATAGAGCTTTATAGGTGATATGTGTACTTGCATGAAGATCATGGTTGGATATTGGAGTGAGAGAGTCATTGTAAGAGGCATTCAAGAGCTTGAGGAGGCATGGGGTCATTGATTGTTAGAGTGGATTATGGGACTATTACTGGTGGGGAGAGTGAGAGTGAGGGCTTGACACCCATTTATGATTGATTATACCTTGATATAATATATATATTTTTTAAAATTTGTTATATATATATATATATATGGATATTAGTTTTAATTTTGACTCATGTGTACTGTGTTATGGATTTTGGAATATATCATGTGTACTGTGTTATGGATTTTGGAATATATTGGTATATTGATTTCCAAATGGTTGATTAGAAATAGTTATTTTGGTATTTGATGTTGAGGTTGCATAAATTTTGGTAAAATGTTTTTTTGGATGTGATTTGATTGTTCATGATATGCTCAAGTGTGATGTTAGGTTTGATTTGTAATCAAATATGAGCAAAAAATTTGTTGGCTTTATAATTTATAAATTGTTTTTAATAAGTGAATTGGTTTAAGATTGGAAAAAATAAGATATTGGTAAGGTGTGTGTGCTAATCATTACCCCATGAAGTGAAGATATGTAATAATGTGTGTGTTAATCAATGTTTGGACTATGTGTCCAATCCCTCTAAGTATGTGGATCATGAATACAAAAGCTAGCCCTTTGGCTCCATCATTGCCCCATGAAGTAAAGCTATAAACTGATGTTGGTATGAATGTGTGTCATATATCTATTTGAACCTTGATGGCCAACTAAACAAGTTCCCATACTGATCATGTTATGTAAAAACATATACAATATCTGATACTATCTATTATGCACTAACTATAGATATGTGTGGAGACTCTACCAAATGTAACCTTATTGGATGTGCAATTGAAGCTATGTGCTATGAAGAAGGATAATCTATCCACAATCATAGTGGATTGTTATATGAAATAACACACAATGGCCTCTATTATGATGCATATGACTAAGTAATAGATTGAGCTAGAACTATAACCTATGATGGGGGTTCATCTAATCTTAACCATAACAAGTTTTTCTATGAGATAGGTCTTGGAAAACTTGGCCATAATGAATATCTATTTGGATAAATGCTCTATGATGTGGATTCATCTAATCTTAACCATAGTGGGTTGCTATGTGAGATAGGACTTGGAAAACTCAACCATAGTGAATATCTCTCTAGAGCAATACTTTGTTATGGTGCCTATGACTATGTTGGATATGTATATGGAACTACATTATGAAATCCTCAAAATATAGTGTTATATGTAGGCTAATCTCACTGTACTAGTTTATAAACCTTTTGAATAGTTGGAATATGATATATCTTGTGTGGCTCTATCCTAGAACCCTTATTATTCTCATGACGAGTGACTGATGATTCTTGTAAAGGAATGTCTTAAGATGACTCAGCCATGGAGGAATGAGGTATAGTAATCTATGATGGAGGAGATCTCAGTGCCCCCTATGTAAATGATATGATGCCATTATCAACACATCTATTAATGTAATCCTTGAGTCCATAACAATCATTATCTCTATGTCCATAGATATGATGATAGTTACTAAAGGGTCCATGTGGTTGTCTATGTAAGAGATGTGGATCTCATCAATGAGTAAAAGGTAATGTGATTAACCTCTTATTTAGTAGTGCTGATAATATGACACATGGGATATCTTACTCTAAATAAAAATATAATGGTGCCTTACTACTATTCTCTATAGTGCATACTATAGTTTGTGCTCTAGAAATTGTCTCTCTATTCTTAACTAGTTACATTTTTGGTTGAGGTCTCCTATCTTATTTAGGACATGGTGGATTTTGTGTGATAGGATCTGTAAATGGAGGTATTACTATGAAATATAGATTAATGCAATCAACTGAAACTACCTCAATCAATGCCAATTTATTTTCCAAGTCTAGAACTGTATCACATAAGTTCCTAAAAGAGGACTCTATCTGATATAATAGATGCTCAAGGAGAGGTTGATGGAGCCCCTTAATGAAGATATGTTGAATCTTTAAATTTATTGGTTTATAGATCAATCTTAATATGTGAACCTTAAATTTTAAGAAATAATCATTAATTAGCTTTGAAGTATTCTGATGCAATGTGTCAAGTCTCTCATATGTAACATGAGGGCCTATGTTTTCTATGTAATATTTGATAAATGCCTCCTCTAAGTCATCATATGTGTGAAAGGAACCAATAGGGAATAGATGAAAGAACCAATTTTGTGCCTCCCCCACTAATGTCTATTGAAATAATTTGAGTAGAATCAAAGGACTCGCATGAGATGGCAAAGCCTTCTAAAAGGCTTGAAGGTGTATGAATAGATCTCTAGTTCCATAAAAGTGAGGTAGTGATGGTATCTGGAAATGCTTAGGCATTGAATATTTTACAAATGTCTTCAGAAGAGGGTTACCATGTAAATAATTGGCATCCATACAAGACTTATAAGCCTTGTTTTCCAAGGTAAGGAGATATACTTGGTGTTGTAATTCATCAATTACATGCATCAAAGAAATAATCTCTTGGGATGGTATATTAGCATATTAAAGAGGTTAATTTAATCATTGAATTTGATCATTAATTTTAGCCATGAGAATGCTACATTTATCAATTGGATCATAAAGAGGGGGTGTGCTCACTTAAACCTTTGGAGGAATGGTAACTTGGACCTTGGTAGAGGGATGTGGGCTACCATTATCTTTAGGTGAAGAGTGGGAAACAAGTGCTAGTATAGTATGAGGTGGCTTAGGAGATTCATTGGTATCTTTATGTTTTAGTGAATCACATTATAATTGAGTAGAAGATGTGATGCTATCATTAACATGTGAATTATTTGAAATAGAATCATGCATAAAAGTAGAAACAACATTTGGTAGTGCATTATGTTTGAGAAGAGTGAGAGAAGAGTTAGAAACATGAGATGCATTTTCTTATTCACTATGTACATAATAATAATCATTATTCCATGAATTATCAAAGTTGTAATATTGTTCATAGTCACTCTCATTTTAATATTCATTTGCATGTTCACTAGCATACTCCTTATCACTTCCATTGTCACTAGGGAGAGGTGTAAGAGAAGAATTTAATTCTTTTCTGATATGCAATAATTTATCACGTGAATTTAGAATACTATGTGCATATATATTATCCATATATGGAGTGTGTGCATTATTTTCATTTGCAATATGATAAGTAAGATTAAGAGAGTTATCATTTAGACATTCTTTTGATAAAGTACAGTTGAGAGCATGAGATGCATCATTTGTACTATGCATTAGCAATTTGATTTTATTACATTTATATTATTGTATTTTGAACATAGAAGTATCAAAAGAGAGAGAGATTAGGTTGATATGGAAGAAAATTATCCCCAATAAGAGGTTCACTTGAAAGTGCATGAATAATTTGTTCATTTGGTGCATTGTGCATAGGAGAATGAGGTGAAAAGTATTTTTCCCATTTATCAAAATTATTTTCTTTAGAAGAGGGAATAAAAGAGATAGGTTTGAGAGAAGAAGATGCATCTAATTTTTCTTCACTATCACTTGAACATGTATCATCATATTCCTCATTATAGTAATAGTAATTATCTTCATTTTAAATGAAATCATTTTCCACATTTTTAGCTAATGTGTAATTTTGCAAATTTGTCCATTCATTGTCATAATTATGAGAAAAATTTAGAAATTGATCTATGGGATAAGAGGGAAGAAGTGCCTTAGTGGCCATTTTATTTATTTCACCAAATATAATGTGAAAAAGTATTATTAAACAAATAAATGCAAAAATAACTACTAACATAGATATTTTGAAAATATTTTTGGCACTCTAAACAATTTGCAAAAATTCTAAAATATTTTTCTAAAAATTGAAATCAAGGAAGGCTTAAGGTTTGAGGACCTAGTTTAGAAATATAGGGTTTTTGGTTAGGGTTTTAGATTTTTTTAAAATTATTGATATAATTTAAATTCTTAAATAAATTTGAGTAAGATAAATGCACGAAAAATTATACAAAAATCAAAAAGTTGAAATTTAATTTTTGCATAAAATAACTGTCAACATAGGGATTTTGAAAATATTTTTGGCACTCTAAACAATTTGTAAAAATTCCAAAAAAAATTCTAAAAATTGTAAGGTTGGAAGGCTTAGGGTTTGAGGACCTAGTTTGGAAATCAAGGGTTTGGGATTAGGGTTTTAGATTTTTTTAAAATTATTACAATAATTTAAATTTTAAAACAATATTTGAATATAATTAATGTACAAAAATTTATATACAAATCAAAAATTTGAAATTAAATTTTTGTACAAAAATATGAAGGAAAAACCCTAAGGGTACCTAGGGTTTTAGAGTTGTTTGAAGTAAGCTAGGTTCACCAAATATTTTACTGTTTTTAGGAAACTAGTGTTTAGTACCTAAATAATAAGGGGTCTAGAATGAATAAAAAATTTAATTTAATATGATAAAATACATATTTTTTTGAATTAATTACATAGGAGAAGGAAATAACATATCTATAAAAATAGGTTGAGATGACTATTGTAAAAGATAAAAACTATTATGTAGGATTAAGAAGATGTTTGAAACCTAAATCTATCTTTCATTCAATGAAAATATAGGAGTGCCAAAAATAAGACACCCTGGTGTTTGGTGCTATAGTCCAATTCCTGCCATTATTGTCCAATTGGTCATAGAGGTCTAATATTTCTAGGTTTTGCTCACTATCCCTATCTTAGTTTGCCTATGAAATTTTAGATCTGGATTATTAATATAGCCCCTTGTAGAGTTATTTTAATATTTTATAACCCTAGGTTCATCTACACTCATGAAACAAAAAATACATCAAAAGTAAAAGGGGGAAAACTAGGTTAGGGGAAGTATGATCATATGATCTAAAACCCTTGCTATCCTAATTATTGCCTACATTAACCCTCAAAATAGGGTCTTAGATCCAATGTAGTTTTCCCTTAGGGAACATAGATAATCAATGCACATGATAGATGCAAGAATCAACTTTTACCTATGCCCTTCCTTGATCAAGCATGAAAGTCTAAGTGTGATGCAGGATGCTAAGCTATAATATTGACTGATTTTTAATTATGTACTATGCCAAAGTATAAGTGCTAGATATAAAATGCCTTATGTAGTCCTTTATATAGGAGACTCTTTATTTTGAATTTAGGAGCTTTATTCATATTATCCAACATTATAAAAATAAACAAAACTTAAGGATGAAGCTAAAGAGGGGTTAGGACTCATTAATCAAGATAAATAAACCATTGAGACTCAAAATATAGTTGGATAGGATCGTTATAAATGGGACACCCTAGGGTATATCACTATAATCCAACCCTAACACTCCTATCCTATAGGATATAGACTTTGGGAGATGGAATAAACATAGAAAATGGGGTTTGACTGAGTTGGAATGATCATCTAAAAGGCTATGGATGATTGGGAATAAGCAAAAAGGTGTCTAGAGAATGAAACAAGACCAAGATGAGTAAAACAAAAGATGTAGCTAATGTGAACAAGTATCATATTCTCTATTCAGAGTTTTCTATGAAAGGACTATGAAAAGACATGATATGTGTAGTTGCTTGACCAATTTAGGGTGTATACACAATTATATAATAGTATTAAATTCCTTTGAATATTATTTAATTTTAGTTAATGGTTCATGACTCCTCACAAAACCTTACTATGACTTAGCCATTGTGCACTAAATCATAATATCTTAGAGTGTAATGAAAATAAACATAATATCATATGCATATATAAAATCATATGTGCACATTGAAACCTTTGTGATATTTTCATATATGGGATCCATATAAGTATGTGCAACCATTCTTGATTTCATAATCAACATGTGCAACATCACACATAGTGACTACCTACATAGAACACCTCATATACCATCTAGCTTGTGTATAATTTTCAATTTGAAAATTCATGAAAAATTAAGACATTTACCACAAACATCTCACTTGTTTCATACTTTTCATAAGGGATCATGCATGTATTCCTTCAACTTTAGACAACCATGCCCATATATTTATTGCACCAATTAAACTTCTTAGTGTTTATTGCCTTATTATATAAATACAATACATTTTATTTTGTGTTCACCTTATATAAACATAATATTTTCAAAATTTTATTGATTATTGACACTTTGTATTTTTAAAGAACCCATCGAGTCTCAATATTTATGAGTGTATTCCTTAAAGGGTACACTGGGAAAGGGGTGAGCAAACCATTGGTGATTTGTAGGATTGTTGTCCCATTTTCTACTTATTATCTACACACTTATCTCTTAAAACCATTATCCCTAAGCTTGTTCTTCTCTATTGTACCCTTTCTAGTCACTTGCTACATTTTATTCTCCTATTCCTCACCTTAATCCCTTTTTGTCAGTTAGTTATGTTAGGTCGACTGGGTTGACCCTGTATGGTTTAGGGTTATTTTCACTTAGGAACTAGTTTGTAATTTGGCCAACCTAGATCATGACCTAGTGAATTATTGTCCAAAATTATGCTAGGTTGATTGGGTTGACCCTGTTGATTGGGATTTTTGGAAGGGTTTAGGGTCAAATTTGCCTATATATACAAGTTTATTTCCATAATTTATTATGAGAAGAAGAAGTAAGAGTGAATAAACATCTACTTATTGACCATTATACTTGAGAATTAAATCTTAAGGTTTGATACTTTCTTTACAGATATACATCTTATCTTGTGGAGAAGTCTTTTGGATACATTGATAAGTTGTGTAGCCTAGAGCTGATTTGTATTTGTCATCCTTACATACCACAACAACCTCTTGAAAATCACCTTGGCCAAGGGAGAGATTGAGGATCGATGGGTTCATCTTCAAAGGTAATTATTCCTAACTTTGTTTCTCCTTTTTAAGAGTAGATAGATATGCATTTATACCTCTCTTCCATGCATTAGGATTCTATATACATTTATGTGAGTATATGTCTTTTATACATGTTTAGTTTTATTGTTTCTAACCCCCACTTTGTGCCACAAGCTTTGGGGAACACTAGATTATATTTGATTTAATTTTTATTAGTTTAGGTGAAATATCAAAACTCAGGACCCCCTTAAAGTTATTGCATGATTATGTTAGACTGGAGGCTTTGGAACCCTCCCTAGCACAGTGTATTATGGTAAGAGATCCCCTAATCAAGTCTAGTAGATCCTTATATTAGTCATGTTCTTGCTTAAAAAATGTGTCCCCAATTGGAAGTGTATGGTATGATCTATCTTCTTTGAGTTAGGATTGATTTATAAATAGGATGCATTTTTGACTGCATACATTCTAGTGAACCCAACATGAATCTAACCCTTGAAGGTTTTTCTTCACTTATTTTATCATATTATTTTTCATATATTTATGATTATGGGTCGATTGTATCAACATAATACTAACTTCTGTGCAAAGGTTTAACACACAATCACATCAAAATAACTATTTTATTTGTGCAAGTTTTCCAAAATTCTAGTTCAGACTACTAGGTCAACCCAGTTGACCTTGTATAGTTTTAGGCATCAGATTAAAAATATTAGGTCAACCCAATTGACCCTATAAATTTTTATGCTATTATCAATAAGTTTTTACAAATCTTGGTCGACCTAGTCAACATAGTTAGTAGACTTGGAAAGTACAAATCAAGGTTCTTCAATAGCAATCTTATTCTTATCTGCATCTTCCAACCCACCAAGATTCCTTTATATCCTTCTTTATCATTTTTAATATTTATTTTAGTTCTATTTTTCACAATTTTTAGTCTTTAAAACTACCCCTATATAGTCAATTAGGTCGACCCTATCGACGTAGTTTTGTATTCTCTGTGTAGTCTAGAATCTAGGTCGACTTTGATGATATAGTTTAATTTTATACTTTTTGCTTCCATAGTATAGAGGTGATATTATCGACCTTGTTCTATATTATCTACATATATTTTCAAGTAAATCAATATTTTACTATGTTTCAAAGTTGGAATTAACCCTTATATGCTATTAATTAGCTCACACTTTCATTTCTTGTTGCTTACATGCTTATAATAGATCACATTGCTTACATGATTATAATAGATCACATAGTCTAATTAAGTGGTTTTAAAATATACCATTTAGTTGCACTATTTTATCTTTTATGTACAAACTACCAAATCAAAAAATCTTAAAACACATTTTAACAATTGTCTACCCAAGGCCTACCTACTTAGATTTCATCACCAAGGGGGAAGCTGACTTGGTTTTTTGGCCAAGTATAAACATGTGGTTAATGTTATATTTTGGCTAAGAATACAACACCCTTATCATTGTGGTGTGTGAAGTGAGGGGGTAGGCCCAAATGCCAAGTCTGTATCATTGCCAATATAGATCCCTTTCAATCCAAACATCTTGAAACTATCCTTAGATTGATTTCTAGTTCTTTGCTTACATCCAACTTCTTATCACATCTAAAATTATACTCTAATAATCTAAAAACATTCAGGTTGACCACTTAGTAAAAATTTTATTTCTAAGTTGATTGCTTTCTCTTTCTTTAATTGTATGTTATATTACAAAAACTTGCATTAGCTAGTGTTGGTGCAAGGTTTTATGATATGTGCCTTAATTGGATCAACCTCATTGATCCAATTGATTATGTGATTCCTTTTATTTATTGATTTCCTATGTAGTTAAATTTTTTTTCTTATCTCTGTACACATTCATTTCTATCAACATAGTCTTTTACAGACTATCTATTTTTCCCTATTTGCTATGCTAGGTCAACCCAACTGACCTTGTATACTTTTTTAGCCTCTATCTACTATGTTAGGTCAACCCAGTCAACTATATATAGTTTTTAGGCCCTATTTTCTATGCTAGGTAAACCTTGTCAACTCTATATAGTTTGTTATCACTTTCTATTTCCCTATTTTTGCATCTCTATTACCTTGTTTAGTCATTCTCCTTCATCATGAAATTTATATTTAAAGATAATACCAAGTTGAATTCAATAGGACATGATGAGTTTTACCAACCCTCATAGAGTCTCACATAAGTAGAGTAGGGGTCCTCTCCTATATGAGAGTAATGTTCATATAACCACTCACATAATGAACTATGAGACCCTTCCTCATTCCTCTTCACAACATAATCCTCTCTTCTCACTAGAATATAAACTCAAATTAGATTATAGCCCTAAAATACTCTTCTTTATCTATGAATTTCCTCAACATCAAGGAAAGGATGCTTCTACCATTTACCACCTCATGATTAGTGGTCAAGTTGAAGAGCCTAATTCACCTTCTCCCACATTATCACATATATTTGGGGTTGCTACCTTCTTTGATTCTTTGCCTCTTCCTTCAATTATGACCCCTTCTCATACCATGACCTCTTCTTTTTTAACTTCTTCCACCTCCATGCCTAGTATCTCCACTAACATGGCAAGTTCTACATCTAGTGGGCCTTTTATACGACCTACTCTCCTTAATTCTTCCACTAGTACATCATTTTATACCCAAAGTAATCATGATTCTATTGATTCCTCTTCTCATCCCTTCACTAGTCTATCTTTTGTCCTACAAGAAAATTTTGACACTAGTGCCTCACATTCTAATATTTCCTATCAACACCAATAGTGGTACCCAAGACACTCCTTCCAACTCTAATGCTTCAAATAATGTTAACAATGCTAGTCAAACCCACTAACTCTTGTTACATACACTTAATCAAATGAATACTTTTCAAGCTCATAATACAAATCAAATGATGAGAATGCAAAATCACCTTCTCCATATTAAAACTCATCCTCATCCAATGTATTAGGGAACACATAATCAAAATGTTCCTATTGAGGTCAAAATATGCCCATTTTTTAAAAATGAGGACCCTTGTTCAAATTCTATAAATTTGTGCTTTAAATTAAACATCCCACTTAACAAAAGTGCATTATTTAAATATCATGGTTCTCATCATGTTTACATTAACATGTTAACATATAATATTCATTTGAAGATCATCCACACCACTAGATTAATTTAAATGTTTTCACTTGGTCCTTGTTTTACTTCATCCTATGTTGCTAATGTTGATCTTTATGTTTCTAGGTTGTAGGTCCAATAGAGTTCTATTCGAATGAATAGTCTTTAGGGTTTTGTGCTTTAATAACAAATTAACCCTTAGTTGGTTAAATACTATGATATCATTTTATATTTTTATACTAAATTTTAGTAAATTAATTGAATCCATGTTTGAATATCCAAAAACCCTTAGTCTAATTATTTTAGCCTAAGTTATCTTGAATTAAATTAAAATTTATGTGGTATTCAAATTTATGTAGGGACATTTTTTTATTTTTTAAACTTAGTTTAAAATTTATCCTAAAGTTTTAATTATGTTTATTAACATGACTAAAACCTTAGTTTAAAATTTTATCCTAAGTCTCTTTATATTACCTGAGCCCTTAGTTTATTTTCATTACCCATATGAATGAATTAACATGACAATACCAAGTGTCAAGATCTCAAAAACTCAAGTCAAAGATCAATGATCTGTGTATATTTTCCCAAGTTAAAATGTCATTTTTTAAAGATTGATGTGAGATTGATAAGTGGCATGATCACATATATAGCTCAAAGATCCAATGGCAAGCAAAGAGCCAATTTATCAAAGAGCTGTTAGGGAATGCAAAATTGATAAGTGTCATGATCTTGGTGAAGTAATCAAACAAATAAATAGTTAACATTAGGCCTTATGAATAGGGATTAGAAGGAATCAATAATCCAAGTTCATTTTTAATATTTATAGATTGATCGTGCAAATTAATGTAGACTTTTCAAAGGTCCTAGACTGAACATGGTGGTAACACATGTCACAACCATGATGAAATATATGGATATCAATGAATGGTGTTTTAGATTCTAGATAAATATTAATGGTGTAGAGTGGGTCAAAAATTCAATAGGCCAAGATCTAGTGAGAGGATTCCATGTGGTGACAAGGAATTAAGTGATGGAGTGTGTTTGTAAGGTGCATAGAGAGCCCATAGAGCTACCAAGTGACACACTCTTAGGAACTCAAATGAAATACATGGATCATAATGAAGTTAAGGCTAGGAGGACTTTTAAGAGATCAAAGATGTGAATTGATAGAGATTCAAGATTGTATAAGGTAATGAAATGTGTCCAAAAGTAATAATTGGTTATAAATGAGGAATTGACATGATAATGCCACATAAGCAAGACATATTAAATTGGGAGATCTTGTGGGCCTAACACATGAAAGGTATAAATGTGAAAATCAAATGAAATCAAGGTCACAAGATCTCATTTTTTGAACTAGTTGACCACCATTAAAGCCCTACATAAACCCTCAAAAAACCCTAAAGCATACATATTACCCTAATTTACTTCTATATTAATTAGTTAGAGATGAGAAGAATTAAATTATCACCTCTAATTGGATAATTTAATCAATATTATAGTAATGGTATCTCATAAGCATGTTTCAAAAAAAGATGTGGAGTTATATTTGACAACAGATGCAAAGGGTCATGTGTTTAAGAACATAGAGATTGTAACACCTACTTTGAACACATGGGATAACAATTGGTTGAAATTGTTCTAGATAATCAAAAACTAGCCAATGATCACCAAATAAGAAGAAAAGATTCTCTCTATAAAAAGGGTCTATGATGACATTGTATCAATCTAGATGACTAGTCTACAATACATAGCTACAAAACTAGAAGTACTCCATTGCATTGATATTTATGCTCCTATTTTTAAGGAAGCTAAGATAGATAAAGGCATGTTAATCAAAAAACATAATCAGAGGAAATTTTATTACATTTCACCAATTGAATTTGAGTCCTATTATAAACTCCCTAAATCCCAAATTAACTTGACCTCAATTAACTCATGGGCTAAGGAACATAATTTGATGGATACCCTAGATATGTGGCTAGAATTTGGTAACCAAATTATTGTGGACCTTGATAATAAAATTCCTATCAGTCAGTTTAGAATAGGGGTTAGGATGGTAATGAAAATGTTGAAAAAACTATATGGATGTGAAACCACAACTTATATTGATCTTATGTGGGTACCAATGGTGTATTTCATTATTGAAAGGGTGATAGTTCCTCCATTGGGTGAGATAATTAGCATATCTTTGAGAAGATAAATATATGCAATTAGGCATAAGAAGAAGAATGAGTTATTCATGATGTCCTATCTCTTAGATACCCAATGTGTAACAACAAACATCCCTAGTTAGAGATAATAGTCTCCAAATGGAACCCAAATCATTTCTCAATACTATTCTAAGTTGCACATAAATATAGGGATCACACTTAATTTATCTATGATTTTGTCTATCTAACATTGACTAAAGCTATAACTAGTATCCCTATGTTAAGAATTAGTCCTTTGATCAAGAAGTCTATTGAAGAAATGGGAGATATATGGTTGTTCCCTAACTACACTATCATAAGTATTGAGGGAACTCAATAGGCTCCTCTCAAGCTACCAATTCATGTACCTGATCAACTAGTAGAATAAGAGGTATCATAACAATTGTTCCATGGTATATATGAAATGTGTAAAACTAAGAGGAAGGGCCTCCTACATGGTTTTCCTATGAAAATTGGTAAGACCATTTTCAGATAGTGGGATCATATTGAGGCTGCATCATAACATAGGTTGTCTTTTAACCTAAAAATGGATGATTTTAGACAATGGGACCCATATGGGAAGGCAAATGAACATTTGCAACTCAAGGGTATTTTGAATGTGTCATATAAACATGAACCTAATTCATTTGATTTCATATACATTAAAACATCCTCCTAATTTTAAGTAACTAGAAGGTTAAAGGAACACAACATAAGACCTAAATCTAGATTACAGAGATCAAAAGGTAGATGATAGGTGGAAATTGGGCCCTAGGAAGTACCACTTGATTGATGTTGATCCTCCCAGGGTTCCTTAAATAGAGACACAAGATAAGAAAAGTCTAGATGAGATTGCTTCAAGTTCATCAATTATTGAATCTTGCAAGGTAGTAGAACATGGATTACCATAGTAAAAGATACATATGATAGAACTTGACACTAATTAGTTTGTTGAGGATGCATTGAAAATACTAGCTATGGCTTATGATATAGCCTCAGATGTGGAGTAAGTAAAGGATGAAGAAGAGGATAAGTAAGATAAGGGAAAGTCATTGAAATTGATGGTAATTGAGCCTCCTAAAATAAAATTAGAGGTGGCCATTGTGCCAAAAGTGAAGAAACCAAAAGTGAGTATCACTACCCTTTTAAGTAAATTCAATCTATTCAATGAAGAGAACATATTATATGGACCACCTATCCCTAAGTGGTTCATTTATGAACTAGGAATGGAAAGGTTTCCCACTTATAATCCATGGGCTATGGTGAAAGCCAATATCATTCCTATGAAACAATAACTAAAACCATGGATTGTTGCTCTACAAGAGGAGGAGAAAAAAGGTTATATAATCAAGCCATTACCAACCTAATCACAAGTAGAGATACCTATTCCATAGGTGACTCGATATTCATTTAGAGTTAGGTTTTACCTAAGGACTTTTAGTTTACAAGGAGTGACTAAGAAAATAGTCTTGTTAGGTGGTGAATAAATTATGTATCAAAAAGTGGAGCCATTGAATAGTTTGACTCAAAATCAAGGATAGAGGCCTAGTGAAGATCTTATTTTTAAGGAAGATGTTATTGAATTAGCTCAAGCATAGACAAGATAGTTTCAAGCTACAATAAAAGGTCTAAAGAAAAAAAAGAACTTAAAAGAGCAATACAATTTTTTTATATAGAAGATATGATAAATAAGTTTGAGGTAATGATGTATGATCTATTTAGCTCCTTGAAGGAAATAAAACCTATTTAGGATATATATAACAAATAGGGTACTTTGGCCTCAAGAAAAGTTGGCCAATGGAAAGCTTTAAGTAATAAAGTGAAGCATTTGATCAATGTTTTGATAGAGGACCAAATTCTTGGGTTCAAAATAGTTAGCTTGGCACACTTGAATATGGATATGGATATACTAATAGAGAAGATCAAAGCTTTGAACAAATGATCCAAGGAAATGGGAGATCTTTCTAGTGATCTTATGTAATTAGAAAATAAGATGATGCACATACTAGGGAGCCTAATTAAGGATCCAAGTATGATTAGTCTTATGGACTTGATCATGGATGAGGAGTTAAATCATAGGGAAAATTAGTTCATGCAAGAAGTAAAGAATCAAAGTTAAGGTAAAATAGGAACATATAACAAAAGGATCTTAGATATGATCCTATCCATAGAAGAAAATATTGGAGATGCAAGGAGAATCAAAGAAGCTTTAGATAGGGCTGATAAAGACTTTAAAGGATTGAAAGATCAATAAAAATAACTTTTCATGGAACCCATCATCAAAATTAGGCTGATTGATGAGCAACATAACAAATACATGAAGATCTTAAAGCAAAGATAAAGGACTACAACAATAATTGTTCTCAAAGTTAAATTTATTAAATTTAGCATATTATTTTGTAATTTAACATGTATATGATTTTGAAAAATAAATTTTATTTTTGTAAAAGCATGTACATATTTTTAAAGTGCATTGCTTATAGGTCAGTCCATTTAAAAACTATCTAGTTCTATAAATTTGTAAAAGGACAGCTATCTATGACACTTGTAAAATTATCATTTTACATGATTGATTGACATACCTCCTTATTCTCTTATAAAAGGGGTATTGTCATTTGTAAAGAGGAGGGAGTTTTTGAAGAAAAACTATTATACAAATTTGGATAAATTAATACAAGAAAGGAATTCAACAAATATTGTCTAGTATTTGTTTATGTGATTATTATTATGGCTACTTCCTCAGCTAACTAGTTTAATGTTTAGGCTTGAATTATTTTTATGGATTATAGATGTGCACATTTGAATGTAGAATTTTCAATTTGTGCTTATGCTAGTTTTATTTAAAGATCTTAGATTTAGTTCATTTTCTTTGTTCTTCTTATAGATGTGCTTATGCAATTTACTTTCTAGTTTCTTATTTGCATTATTTCATGTTGTCCTTAGATGTTTGAATAATATATGATAGGATTTATGATTTATCTATTTCATGTCATTTATTGGTTTGAGTGCATGTTTGGATGAAATTTAAACTCTATCATAATGTCTAGATTCAAGATCAAAAATCTTTCTTCTCTGCCTTACCCTACTTTGCTCATTTTTTGATCAACTCATTATAATTTAGCTTCCATTATAAATATACATGATAGTTTAGACTTTAGACCGTAGGTTTTGATCAACATTCACTCTAATTAGTTCAGCTTAATTTCATGTTCATAAACAAGCTTTAACACCATGGTTTCTCCCAACAACCATTTACATTTTTAGTTGTGAAACAAATTTTTAGCTTTGCTACTACTCCATCATTGATATCAAGAATATCACAACCAACAACTCATGTAATGGATTCTCTGAATTAAAAAATGAGAAGTATTTCTTAAACACTATTGAAACCTTGTGATGCACTTTTAGTGATCAACATGCTCAAAAAATTGGTGTTAGAAGGAGGGAATTAGCTAAATCTTTGTGAATTTGAAGTGTCATTGCTAATTTTAGTGAATTTTATTTAAAGACCAATTGATTCTTTGCATATTTGTGTTCTTAGCTCAATTGTGTAAAGACCATTGGTATTAATGGTTTAAAATAGTCTTTAGGCTTATTTAGCTATAGATAGCTATCCTTTGAATAATCATGATAAATTGTTGCAAAGGTAGTGTAATATTTGTAAATATACCACATTCAGGGTTAGTGATAGCCATTTTGTTCAAAGATTGGTTGATTCTTTGCAAATATAGGTTTATTTAGACTTAGAAGTGTAAAGATCATTCATATTTGCAATTTTAAATATATTTTTAAGATAATTAAAATAAATTTCATTATTATTTGTATAAATTTGTGCAAAATTTTCTTAACATGTGTTGAGGTCAACATACCCCCCCCCCCCCATTTTTGAAAAATGGGGACCCTTATTTCAAATTTTTCAAATTTGTGGTTTGAATTGAAAATGCCAATTGATCTGAGTTACTTATTTGAAGATCATCCACACTTGGGCCTCATTTAGCTTAACTAACATGTCTCCATTTAATCCTTGTATTATTTTACCTAGTGGTGCTATTGGTTGTTTTTTGTGTTTTCAAGATGTAGGTTAATGGAGTCTCAACATTGTGAACAATGTCCAAGGTTTTGGGATTTAATGATAATTTATCCCTTTGATTAATCATTGGTATATAATTGTTTAATTGGATTCATGTTTGAACATATAAAAGCCCTTAGCCTAAGTCATTTGAATTGAATTGAAATTTATGTTGGTTCACTTTATTTGAAAATGCATACGAAAACTTTATATTTGCTAAAAGACTTAGCTCAATTTTTATCTTAAGGTCCTAGTCATATTTTTCAACATGACCAAGACCTTAGACTAAAAACTTAATGTTGTGTTCTTTTATGTCCTGAGTCCCCTTAATTATTTTATTACCTGAATGGACTAATTAAATGCAAGGTGACTTTTATTATGTTTCATAATTAGCCTAAAATCTTACCCTGAGGTTCTCAATCATGTTTATTAATGTGACGAAAACCTTAGGTTAAAGACTTTATCCTAAGTCCTATATGTTTATGAGCCTTATTTTATTTTGTCTATAAGAATAGAAGTGACCAATGAAAGGATGATAAATGGTGAGATATCAGTGTTTAAGTAAAATATCCATGGTTTATAAGGACTTGTATAAAGTCAATAAGGCAAGTACCTAGATAGATGGAGTACATTTGATCAAGAAAAGATGATACTATAGTGAAAAGGGCATAAATAAGTTAAATATCCTACAAGTAAATAAAGCAACCATTCACATCTGAATCCACAAATCAAGATCTAATGGTACATGTTAATATGCATGAAATAGATCTAACAATGCATAACAAGGTTAAAATGTCATAAATCCCTGTGAGTAATCATAGATATGATAAGTGTCATGGCTGTAATGGATAATAAAAAATCAATCACTATCAAGAAGATTGATGGTGTACAATTGAGCATATACATTCTGATTAATGGTGAGCATTAAGTCAAAACTTCAAAGAAGCCATAAAAATAATGAGAAGGTGACAAGTGTCACCATTAAAGAGACTGTGTCAAGAAATCAATGATCCATAAATCAAAGGATAGAACACAAAAATTGAGATTGATGATGCACATTAATCTATGCAACCAAGATATAATGGTGTGAGATAGATCTAACTTTTGAAATAGCCTAGAGTGAATGCAGTAATGACAAGTGTCACAACTTCAATAAATCAAATAGAGATCAACCAATGTCATTCAACCTTCTATATCCAAATCAATGGTTTGATACAAGGGAAACTTTTCAATGGGCCTGGGCATAATGAAGTGTTGACACGTGTCTTAAGAGACAATTGTCACATTTTAAAAATAAATAAAAATAATGACATGGTTATGCCACATTGGCATACACATAAATTTAAAATATCTCTTGGGCCCAAAATATAAAGGCAATCTAAATCACAAAACTCACATATATTGAATAGCTTACTACCATTTAATATATATGTGAACCTAGATAAATCTCTATCACGTACGTAATACCTAATTAACCCTATTTTCATTAGAATTAAGCCAAGAAGCATTAATTTTTCACATTTTCAAGGATATTTTGATCCATAATTGAATTTTAGACTTGTGAGTAAGTTGATGTAATTCATAGCAATGGCATCTCAAAAGGGTGTTTCTAAGGAAGATGTTTATTTATACTTGACCAAAAATGTCAAGGGAAGGGTTTTTAAAGACACTAAATTCAATGTTTTGGCTCTAAACACTAGAGACACTAATTGGTTGGAGTTGTTCTAGACCATCGAGAATCAACCTACCATCACATGAGAAGAGGAGAAAATTCTTTAAGTTAAGAGACTATATGAGGACATTATTGTAATTCAAATGACTGGCCTTCATTATGTGCCAAAAAATCCTGAGGTACTCCATTATATCAACATTATAGATCCTATTTTTAAAGATAGTAAAATTGATAAATGCATGTTAATAAATGAGCACAATATTAGGAAAGTTGCATATATTTTTGCCATGGAATTTGAATCCTACCAAAAATTTCCAAGACCCTAAATAGACCTTGCCTTAATCAATTCCTAGGCCAATGATCATTATTTTAAATATACCCTAGCCATGTGGTTGTACTTTGGAAACTAGGTCTTCTCAAAATTTAGTAAAAACATTCCCACTAGTCAATTTAGACTAGGGGTAAGGATGATTATAAAAATATTAAACAAATTATGTGGGAATGCAACCACAACCTATGTGGATCCAATATGGGTACCTATAGTGTACTTCATGGTTGAAAAGGCCCCACTAGGAGAAATAATAATCATCTCATTAAGTAGGTAGATTTTTATAGTTAGGAACAAGAAGAAAACCAATTTTTTTATGATGTCATACTTCTTGGATCCTCTTTATGTTTCTACAAAAATTCTAAACTAGAAGGAATGGTCATGAATTAGGACACAATCAGTATCTCAATACTACTCTAAGATACCCATATTTAAACATAGAGATCACATCCAATTCATATGTGATTACATCTATCTAGCCCTAAGTGAATCCATAACTGGTACTCCAATGCCAAGAATCAAACCATTAATCAAAAAGTTTATTGAAGCTAGAGGTGATATATGGATATATCCATACTATACGATCATAAGAATTGAAGGAACATAGAATTATACTCTACTACTACTTGTTCATGTCTCTAATAAGTTGGTGGAGCAAGAAGTGGAATACTAGATATTTCATGGTATATATGGTCTCTATAAGACCAAGATAAAAAGGCTCCTCCAAAACTTCCCCATAATAATTGGGAAGACCATATTCAAATAATGGGACAACATTGAAGCTACATCAAAACATGGAACATATTTCAACCTATAGATTGATGAGTTCAAGTAGTGGGATCCTCATGGGAAGGTGAAAGAATACTTGAAAAATAAATAAATGCTTAATATAGCATATGATCATGAGCTTGGTGCATATGACCCAATTTACACTAAGTCATCATCTTATTTTGAGGTCACAAGGAGATTAAAATACCATAACCTGAGGCTTGAATCTAGGTTAGAAAGAAACTAAAAGATGGATGACATATGGTAGCTGGGGCCCAAACAATATCATTTGCTAGATAGTACATTTATTATACCTCCACTAGCTTGACTACAAGTAGAGCACAAAATTGAGGCATATATTGAGCAAAGACAAGAGGAAAGAAGACCCAATGAGATAGCTTCTTCTATCCCTAAATCATCAAAGGTAAAAGAGCAATAATTACCTCAAGAAGAGGTACACATGATAGCATTGGACCCTAATGAGACTATATAAGATGCACTCAAAATGCTATCAATGTCTTATGAGTTAGATTTAGATGATGAGGAAATAAAATTTGAAGAGGAAAATGAAGGGAAAGGAAAGGAGAAAGTCCTAGACTTGGTGGTTGTCAATCCACCAAAGAGGAAAATTGAATTGGCCATTGTCCTTAGAACCAAGAAACCCAAAATGACTTTCACTCCTCCTTTAGGTGAAGTCAATATATTTAGTGAATAAAACTTGATATATGGTCCAAATATTCTAGGGTGGTTCATTTATGGACCTAGATTATAGAAGATCCCTAATAGACATCATCCTTAGGCTATGATGTAAGCCATCAACATCCCTGTGCACGAAGAGCTCAAGCCATGGATTATGGTTCTACAAGATAAAGAGAAGAAAAGATTGGTTGCTCCAATCCAATCAAGTGAAGCATAAGTATAAATATTAGCATCTCAAATGACTCAATCCAAAGTTGGAGTTAAGTTTGACCTAAAGATTATTGGCTTGATGAGGGTGACTAAGAAAAAGATCATCCAGGGTGGTGAAGAAATGATTTATAAAAAGGTGAAACCTTTTGCTAGTTTTAACCAAGTAGGAACACTAAAGCCTAGAGAAAATATTATATTTGAATAGGATCCATTGGAGTTGGCCCAAGCTTAGACTTAACAATTTTAAGCTGGCCTCAAAGGTATATATCATCAAAAGAAGAAATTGGAATAACAAGTTATATTATAAGTTCTAAAGGAAATGATAAACATGTTTGAAGAGACTTTATTTGAAATATTTAATTATTTGAAGTCAATAAATTCTAGATAAATTGTGGCAAGCCAGCAGGGTATAATGGCGATGAGCCTAATTCACTAATAGTAAATTTCAAGTAACAAAGTAAAGGATTTGATCAACATATTGATAGAGGATCAAATTCTTGATTTCAAAACAATCAGCTTGGCTCATCTAAATACAACCATGGGGTTATTGGTAGATAAAATCAAAAGTTTGAAAAAGTGGTCCAAGGGCCTAGAAAGTCTTTTTAATATGGCAAATAGTTGGAAAGTAGGATAGAGAATATACTTGGGAGCATGATCATTAAACCAAATTAACTTATCTTTATGAGTCTAATTACTAATGAAGAATTCAATCTTAGGGCTACTCAAGTCATGCAAAAAGTAAGAAACAAGAGCCAAGGAAAGATTGGAGCAGATAATGGTATGATCATGGACATAATTTTGACTATAGATGAGAAAATTATAGAAGATAGAAACATAAAGGAAGCATTGAAAAGACATAAAAAATATCTTAGAGGCTTGATCAAGAAGATCAAATCTTAATGGAGCCTATTGTCAATTTGAAGTTAGTTGATGATTAGTATGAAAAAGCAATGAATTTTATATAATAGAAATAGGGGACTGCAATAGCAAGAAGGCCTCAAAGTTGCATTTGTTGATCAAAGCATATTATTTTTATAACTAAACATGTGTGTATTTTGAAAAGGAATATTGTTTTGTAAAGGCATCTGAAACTTATAAATCACATCATCTAGAGGTCATTTTTTTAGAAAGTGTCTTTCTCTAGGAGGTTGTAAAGGACAACTATATAATTGTAATTTGACATAATTGATCTACCTACCTTATTAATATTCTATATAATGGTTATTACCAATTGTAAAAAGAGAGGGATTTTTGAGCAAGAAAACCTTGTGCGAATTTTGGATTAATTAATGCAAGTAGAGAATTCTAGAAAGATTATCTCATTTGTTTGTGTGAATTATCATAATGGCTTCTTTCTCATTTGGCTAGCTTTAAATGTTAGATTTGAATGGTTCTAATGAATTCTAGACGTGTACTGTTCAAATATAGAGTTGTTAATTTTTGCTAATACTAGATTGACTAAAAGTTCAAAGGTTCATTTTTTTTAACTCTTCTTGTAGATGCGCTTATGCTATTTGCTTATAGGGGTAAATCTTTAAAGTGAATCTGGTTCTTATTTGCATTCTTCTACTTTTTTTAGATTCTTGACTGATGTGTGGTAGGATTTGAGATTATGTTTTTTCATGCTATACATTGGTTTGAAGTGCATATTTGGATGATATTTTAGCTTTGTCATGATATCTAAAATAAATATAAACAACATCAATATGTTCCTTCTTTTCCCTACCCTTCTTATTGCTTATTTTTTAACCAATTCACTTTAGATTAGTCTCCATTATAAATATACACTTTAGCTTATTCTTAGATTTAGATTTTATACATAATTGATTTCACTTAGATTAGATTGCTTCATTTTCATAAGTTAACTATCAAGCCATGGTTGCTCACAATAACCAAATATTATAAATTTTGTGAAACAATTCATTTATTTTGCCACTATTTCATCAAAGATAACAAGATTATCACAACTTACAACTCATGCATTGGTTCTCTAAATTTATAAATGAGTAGTCTTTCTTAAGAACTCAAAACCACCTATGATACACTTTTAGATATCAATAAGGAACACATTCCATTGGTGCTAGAAGGAGGGCCTTTAGTTAATCTTTTTAAATATGTAGTATCTTTGCTAATTTTGGTGAATTCTATTCAAAGATCATTGAATTATTTGCATATTTGTGTTTCTTTTAGCATAATTATGTAAAGATCACTGAAATTCATGGTTTGAGACCAATATTTATGCTCATTTATCTAAAGATTGTCATTCTTTGAAGATTCATGGTAAATAATTGTAGAGGTAGCTTAAGCTTCATAAATCTCCTTCATTTGAAGTTAGTGACAACAAATTTGTTCAAAGATTAATTGATTATTTTCAAATTTAGGTTTATTTGAAATTTGATGTGTAAAGATCATTGATATTCTCAAGTTTAGTTATATCTTTGAGCTTAATTAGTCAAAGATAGTTGTTCCTTGATGATTTTTATACAAATTTATGCAAAGCTTGCTTAACTTAGGAATCTTAAATGTGCAAATTTACTCATAGGAAAGAATTAGATTATTATTCACAATAATTGAGCTAAATATCATTCATCTTTGTAAAGATAAGGTTTCTAAGTCATATTTTGGATAGGAATCAAGGTTTACAAGCTAGAACTACCAAGAATTAGGACTGGGTCAAGGTCTAAATCAATATTACCTCTCCTTTCATTAGAAGATCATAGGAAAGCAAGAGTAGACAAAGGTAAGTGAAGGGTTTTTAAATCTCAACCTACTTCACCTATTTAAAATGATCATGTGTTCAATATTTATCAAGGTATGGATTGGTTATGTGGATCTTCCATTAATGTGCCTAGTCAGGTACATGATCTACCTAGGAACCTTGAGAAATATTTTCCATCTTTCAGTCTTAATGGTGTTGTCATAGCTAAATAACATATTAAATATTTTAAATCTACTTTAAATTTGTTAAATGTAGTTCATGAAGATGTATCATGTATATTTTTTCCATTTACTTTAAAAGATGTTGCATATGAGTGGTTTCTTAACCTTTTAGAGAATTATATTACCAATTAGAATGATTTTAATATAATTTTCATTAACCAATTTGGAAAAATAATTAGTCCTTGAATTCTAAATCAAAAATTCACCACTATTAAAAGATATTATAGTGAGACCATTAGAGCCTTTAATTCTATATTCTAGAAGATGTTTAGTAAAACCATAGCTCCTTATAATCCTGATGAGGCCTTGGATTTAGAAATTTACAAGGATGATTTGGGTCCCATGACTTTTGTGTTTCTTAAAAAGTATGTTAGATTCATAAACACCTTAGCATTGGCTTATGCTGAAGCTGTAACAATCAATGATCAAATGCAACCTCAAGGTCAAATTGCATATTCCATCCCTAATGTTAATCCCAATTTTTCTACACTAATTGTCATCCCAAATTCTAATCAAAATGTACCTACTTTAACTTAGACACTAGTCTTGAACCAATTACCCATAATCCATACTCACCTTGGATACAAATTAAGATTCTTGAATAACACTACTATAAGTGGATTTCATCAACAAGACCAAAGAGATTTGATGCCAACAACTATTAATTGAAATCAAGTTCATAACCCTAAGGCACCAAAGAATGAGAGTGAGTCCATACTTAAGATGGTTCAAAAGCTGAGTACTGACTTCTTATGGTTGTATAAGCAAGTATGAAATACTAGGGAGAGATCCAATAGGAATTTTTCATATCAAAGTTTCAATAGAACCAAAAACTAGTTTTGTAATGGTAACAATGGAAATAATAATAACAATAATGATTCATCATCAAGTAATAATAATCCTAATATTAATATCTATGATGTTACTCTAACTAAATATTACAAGGTTCACAATACTTCAAAGCATGGTGAGCTAAACTGTATTGAATTTTGTAATGATTTTTAATTGTTTCAAGATGAGTTAAATACACTTAAAAGTGGACCTAACAAAGATAATTTTTTAGGTACATATAGTTCTTCAAGGTCATCTAAATATGCAAACACAACCCTGATGGTGGAGATGTTTGATTTCCCATTATAAGAGGAAAATGAGCCTAAAGATACCCATGAATAAGTTTTTTTTTTTTTAATAGTAGTTGAAGAAGACCTATCCTCTGAGGAACAAAGAGTAGAAGTAGCCTGTGACTACTTCAACTCCACCAAATAACTTTGACACTCCTCATGATCCTAGAGATGATAAAAATCTTAAGCCTCCAAAGGGAAGTAATTTTAAGCCTAATGTTGATTCATCTAGTACTTATACTAGAGGTGGGTAAAATTTAGTTGAGGACATGAATATAATTAAGGCTAACATCACACTACATGAACTAACTCAAATAACTAATCAAAGAGATTTTTTACTTGATTCTCTATCTAAGAAGCCTAGTAAGTCACCCAAGGCTAAAAATGCTAATGTTACTATGTACAAGAATAAGGTAGATGTCCAACCTTTCTTAATGATAGTCAAAATTTTTGACAAGAAGTTACATAAATTTTTATTAGACTCAGGTGCATTTGCTAATATCATGCCTAAAGGTATTTGTGAGAAAGTTGGTTTGACTCCAATTAAATTTGATAGGGTTGTTACTCATTTAGATAAATCCAAGGTGTAAGTAATTGGAGAATTATTGATTGTTGACATGTATATTGTAGATGAACCAAGGATACAATAGTTTATAGACATCTAAGTGGTGGATAACCCTGATGCTTATAGAATGTTGCTTAATAGAGATTGGACAAGGTATTTGAATGGTTACATGTCCACTGACTGTTCACATATGTGGCTTCCCTAGAAGGGAGTTCCAAATTAGATTTGAATTGAGAGATCGCCTAATATGAAACATATTATCATCGAGTAAAATGTTTCAAATGAAAGGGTCAACATGGCTAGTTCTGAGTTAGGAGTTTACACTCTTAACACCTCTAAGGTATGCAACTTTAAATATACTCATGCTATGCCTGGGATATGAAAATTATTTTTTGATGGTACAAGGTGTAAATCTGGTTCTGGTGTAGGAATTGTCTTGATTAATCCTATTGGAAAATAATTTAGTAGTTATTATAGACTTTAGTTTTCATGCACCAATAACTTGGTAGAGTATGAAGCTCTAATTTTAGGTTTAAAATTTACCATCAAGTACAAGGTCAAGGAACTGCTAGTGTATGGTGACTCTGAGCTAGTAGTTAATTAAGTTATAAGAAGGTACCATTTAAAATTATCTTACCTTAATAAATATAAGTTTAGAGTTTGGGACTTGATAGAATATTTTGATGCTTTCAACATTGTCTCAATTCTTATGGAAGAGAACAAGCTTAATGATGAGTTAGCCTCAGTTGTAGCTAATCGTATGCCCAACCAAGACTCTAAACTAGGAAATCTTAGTGTTAAATTGGTTCTTTGTCCCTCGGTCCCTAATAATGTTAAATAGTTTTAGGTATTCATTGATGACCAATACATTTTAGACTTTGTGAATAGTTTAGGAGTATTTGAGGGTCACATCATTGATGAAGCTAATGAAGATGTTCTTGATAAAGGCAACATTGATGACAAAATTATGAAATTAAGTAACAATAAAATTCCCAAGAGCATGATTGCCATAGAAATATTATTTGATATAGATAAACTAGCTGAAAAAGTTAAGGTTCCTAAGGTAAATGGGAAATATTAAAAAGTAGTTGACCTTGGAACACAAGGTCAACCCCAACTAGTAAATATTGGTACATCCTACACTAATGATGAATTAAAAAAAGCTAAAGAGTTGCTAGCCAAGTATAAAGATGTAATGGCATGGTCCTATAAGGACATAAAGATCTTTGATCCTAGAGTGATAACTCATACCATACCTTTAAAGAAGACTGCAAGCCTTTTAGGAAAAAACAAAGACATGTTAACCATGTCTTAGAACATTTAATATACAAGGAGGTTAAGAAGCTGCTAGATGCCAAGATAGTTTTTCCTAGCAAAAAATCCACTTGGGTAGCTAAATTATTACCCGTTAGGAAGAAGAATGGATAAATTAGATTATGCGTAGACTTTAAAAATTTGAATAGAGCTTCTGAAAAAGATAACTATCCTTTGCTTTTTCTTGATCAAGTTATTCAAATTGTTAGTGGTTCAATGATGATGTCTTTTCTTGATGGGTTTTAAGCATATAACCAAGTGATTGTGAATAAGGAAGATAAATTAAATAATACATTCACTATTAAGTAGGGCACTTTTACCTACAAAAGGATTCCCTTTGGACTAATAAATGTATGTTTAACTTTATAGAGATCTATGGACCATGCTTTCTAGGGGTTGATAGGTAAGTGCATTATCATTTACATGGATGATCTTACTATCTTTTTAAAGAATAGAGAGGACCACATCATGTACTTTTAATAGGTATTTGAGAGGTGTAGAAGGTATGGAATTTCTCTCAATCCTAAGAAAAACATTTTTTGTGTCACTGAGGGAAATTTTTTAGGACATGTTATAACTAAAGAGGGGATTTCTATAGACTGTGTTAGTGTAAATTCCATATCTAAAATATAACTCCCTAACAGAAGAAAAGAATTGAAATATTTATTTGGAAAGATCAACTTTGTAAGAAAGTTTATTTTTGGTTTTACAAAATTTGTGAGACCATTAAATGACATATTGAATAAGGATGCCAATATCATATGGAATGAAGAGATAAGAAAGGCCTTCAAGGACATAAAAGAAGCAATAGTACAGACACTAATATAGATAATCCCTAATTTTTAAAAAGACTTTTATCTTTATTCTTATGCTTCTGACCATACAATTGTAGTTGTTATAACTTAGAAAATATATTAATGTGATCATCCTATTTCTTTCATGAGTACCAATTTTTTTAAAAATTAGTTAAGTTATTCCCTAATTGACAAGCAGGCATGTGCTTTAGTCAAGGTAGTAAAGAAATTTAGGCATTATATTCTTAGAAATAAAGTGCATGCAATACTACCAGATCCTACCACTAAGCTTATTCTTAGCCAATGTGAATTAGGGGAAAGAAGGGGTAAATGGATGTTTGTACTTCAAGAATATGACCTAGAAATTAAGATTGCCAAACTAATAAGGTGTCAAGGATTAATTTAGATAATTACTAACACCAACCCAAAATTAAGTGTCATGTAGGCAGATTAACAAAGTGTTCAACCTAATGATTAGTTTGATTCAATTATTCATTTGATAATAAATGGAACTTGTCCTACAGGGTTGACTAGAGAGCAAAGGAGAGATTTAAGGCTCAAGGCAACACATTTGCTAATCAAATATGGAGTAATTTTTAGCAATAATTATGAAGGAATATACTTGAGATGTGTTTCTAAAGAGGAAGCATCAGAGATCTTAAGCACTTTTCATGAGAAGCTTGGAAGTGGACACCCATCTAGAAGGACAATAGCACATAAGATCCTTAGGGTTGTTTATTATTGGCCTATAATCTTCAAATATGCTCATAAACATGTGAGAATTTGTCATCAATGCTAGATATTCGACACTAAATAACCTAAGGTAGCCATGCCATTGAGTCTAGTCATGATTGAAAGACCTTTTGCTCAATAGGGATTAGATTTTGTGGGGGTCATCAACCCTAAGTCTTCAAAAGGACATAATTATGTGCTCACTGCTACTGATTACTACACCAGATTGATAGAAGCAGTGGAAACCAAGTAATGTAGGATAAAACATGTGATAAAGTTATTGGAAGAGAACATATGTACAAGATTTAGAACACCGGTATCTCTAGTGTGTGATAATGGATATGCCTTTATATCTATTGAGATGACTAAGTGGGCATATGATAGTAACATTGTTCTCAAGTTTTCATCAAACCATTATCCTCAAGGCAATGGAGTGTCTAAGTCAACTAACAAAAATTTGATGAAATCCATCATGAAGTCTATTACTGACAAACCAAGAATATGTCATAAGTTGATCAAATATGTCCTTTGGGTTGGTAGAACAAGATTCAAGCAAGCTCTAAAGGCATCACCATTTTTACTTATGTATGTTCCCATCACTCTCAAGCTACCAACATACAATTTCATGCAAGAGTATATGGAAGAGGAATGAGAGTTTGAAAATTCAAGGTTACTTGAAATTATTAAAATGGAAGATGCAAGAGAGGAAGTTTTTTCTACCTTCGGTAGAAATCAAACCATAGTGAAGAGATGGTTTGAAAAACATTCCAAGATTAAGGTGTCTTGGCAAAGAGACTTATTTTTTTTTGGGACAAAGCATATAAACCTAAGGGAAAACATGGAAAATTCACTCCCTTGTGGATTAGTCCTTATCATACTATTGAGATACTAAGAGATAACACCTTAAAGCTCAAGGACTTGCAAGGAGTAGAGTTTACATTGCCAACAAATGGGCAATAGCTTAAGCACTACTTCTTTACTTCTCCACCCCAAGTTTACATGGAGTAACTTGTAAGACTAGTTAGAGTTAGTGTAGGTAGGATTAGATTAGTTTATTTCTTATTTCTTTCCTTCATATTCCTTGTTTGTAAATAGTGCATATAAATATTTGTTTGTTTTCATTTGTTTGATTATTATGTGTGTATTTCCTTTTGTTTGTTCCCTACTTTCAATAAGTCTTTTTCAAGACAGTCCTCAATATCCAATGCATGTAGTTACTCAAAAGGAACTCCACAAATCAAGAATGTAGGTTTGACTTCTCTAAATGATTGATTATGGATCTAGAAATGTAAGATTGATGTTATAGTTTGAGAAATTGGTAAGAGCTGGTATCGAGGTTAATTATTCCCTAAAATATTAAACATTTTTTTAATATTAGTATGAATCTAATGAGATTTCATATGTAGGAGGAAAGTTTGAATTATTAAGATAAAGTCATGTTTACACTTAAAAAAACATTAATTGCCTAGGATAAAGTTTACAACCAAAGACGATTGTCTGAAGATCAAACATTTGACTAAATCCCAAAACCTGGCTAATCTGGTTCCCAACCTTTGTTAGAAATCAAAAAATATCTAAAAATAAAAAAATAAGGGATTTATTACAAAATTCAAAACATTTCTAAGTAAAGCTAATTCTATTAATCTTCATCTGGGATATGAACACCTAGATGGTAGTGGAGCAAAGCCTTAAGTGGATCCAAAGTTATCTTTGTTAGGGTTATAGATGTTTGGTTTGAAGCAAAGTAATACACAAGCCTTCCCTAAGCTAAATCATGATTTGTAATTAACATGTAAATATGTTATAAGTTAATGTTAATGGTTAATATCATGATATCTAGAAGTTATTCCCTAAATTCCATGGAAAATAGTAAGTGGAATCAATGTACACACACAACATGGCTATGTTTTGATGTTTAATCTTAATTTTGCATGTGTGAGTCTTATTTTAACTATGGATTGATCTTAACAATGGTACCTGATCATGTGGTATGATTTGTCTAGTTATTATTTTAAATTAGAGTCTATGAATTCTAACATATTTCTATGTTTCCCCCATAATCCACCATTTATTGAGGTCAACATACCCCCCATTTCTGAAAAATGGGGAACCTTGTTTCAAATTTTATAAATTTGTGCTTTGAATAGAAAATTTCACTTGATTTGAGTTATTAATTTGAAGATCATCCACTCTCGAGCGTCATTTATCTTAACTAACATGTCTTTATTTGATCCTTGTCTTATTTTACCTAGTGTTGTTAATGGTTTCTTTTTGTGTTTTCAAGATGCATGTTTAATGGAGTCTCAACATTGTGAACAATGTCTAGGGTTTTGGGGTTTAATGATAAATTGACCCTTTGATTAATCATTGTCTTTAATTTTTTAATTGGATTTATGTTTGAACATATAAAAATCCTTAGCCTAAGTCTTTTGAATTTAATTCAAATTTATGTGGGTTCACTTTATTTAAAAATGAGCGGGAACACTTTATATTTGCTAAAAGATTTAGATTGATTTTTATCCTAAGGTCCTAGTCATATTTTTCAACATGACCAAGACCATAGACTAAAAACTTTATGTTGTGTTCTTTTATGTCCTGAGTCCCCTTAATTATTTTATTGTTTGCATGGATTAATTAAATGCAAGGTCATTTTTATTATGTTTCATATTTAACCTAAAATCTTACCCTAAGGTTATCAATCATGTTTATTAATAAGACCAAAACCTTAGGTTAAATAATTTATCCTAAGTCCTATACATTCCGGGAGCCTTATTTTATTTTGTCTATAAGAATATAAAGGACTAATGAAATGATGACAAGTGGTGAGATCTTGATACTCAATAAAAATATCCATGGTTCATAAAGACTCATATAAAGTTAATAAGTCAAGCACCTAGATCAATGAAGTGAATTTGATTGAGAAAAGATGATCCTACGATGAGGCATCAATAAGTCAAGATCCTAAAAGTAAACAAAGAAATCAATCACATCTAACTCCATGGATCAAGATCTAATGGTGCACATTGATCCATGTAAAATAGATCTAACAGTGTGTAGTAAGGATAAAATGTCAAAAAACTCTATGAGCAAGCACTAAGATGACAAGTTTCATGCCTGCAATGGATAGTTAAAACTTAAGCATTATCTTGAAGATCAATGGTGCATGGCTGAGCATACACATTCTAATCAATGGTGAGCATTAAGTTAAAAATTCAAAGAAGCACCAAAAAGAGTGAGAAGGTGACAAGTGTCACCATCATGGATTTTGTGCCAGGAAATAAATGGTGCATGGAGTAAAGGATAGAACACAAAAAATCAAGATTGATGATGTTCTTTAATCCATGTGACCAAGATCTAATGGTATAAGATAGATTCAAATTTTTAAATATCCTAGAATGAATGTGGTAGAGACAAGTGTCATAACCATAATAAATCAAATAGAGACTGACCAATGACATTTGACCTTCCAGATTCAAATCAATAGTCCAATACAAGGGAGAGTTATCAATGGGCCTGAGCCCAATGAGGTGTTGACATGTGTCTTAAGAGACAATGGTCATATTTCAAAAATAAATAAAAGTGATGACATGGTTGTGCCACATTGGTATACATGTCAAGTTAAAATATCTTGTGTTCCCAAAAATGCAAAGGGATGAATACGAGATCTAAAGGTAATCTAAGTTACAAAGATCACATAGTTCAAATAGATTTCCACCATTAAAGCTCTGTGCGAACCTCCAAAAATCCATAGCACATATAGAATTCCTAATTGACCTTGTTTTTATTGTAATCAAGCTAAGAAGCATTAATTTGTTGCATTTTTAAGGATAATTTGATCCATAATTGAATTGCATTCCACTTGTGAACAATTTGATAGAATTCATAGCAATGGAAACTCAAAAGGGTGTTTTTAAAAAAGATATCAAATTTTACTTGACCACAGATACCAAGGGAAGGGTTTTTAAAGACACTAAGTTTGATGCTTTGACTCTAAACACCAGAGACATTAACTAGTCAAAGCTATTCTAAACCATTGAGAATCAACCTGCCATCACATGAGAAGAGGATAAATTTCACTCAGATAAGAGACAGTATGAGGACATTATTGAAAATCAAATGACCAACCTTTATTATGTAATAAAAAATCTAGAGGTACTGCATTGTCTCAACATTTTGGATCATATTTTAAATATAGTAAAATTGATAAAGGCATGTTAATCAATGAGCACAATCTTAGGAAAGTTTCATATATTTATGCTATGTCATTTGAATCCTAATATAAATTACCAAGACCCCAAATAGACCTTTGCTCAATCAATTCCTGGGCCAAAGAGCATGATTTAAAACATACCCTAACCATGTGGTTGTAATCTAAAAACTAGGTTTTCATAGACTTTAGTAAAAATATTCCCATTATTCAATCAGACCAGGGGTAAGATGATTATGACAATGTTAAATAGATTATGTGGGAATGCAACCACAACACATGTGGGTCTAATATGGGTGCCTATAGTGTAATTCATGGTTGAAATGGTAACTATTACCCCACTAGGAGAAATAATAATCATCTCATCAAGTAGGCATATTTTTGTGGTTAAGAACAAAAATAAAACCAATTTTTTTATGATGTCATACCTCTTGGATGCTCCTTGTGCTACTAAAAAAATTTCAAACCATAAGGAATGGTCACCAATTGGGACACAAATAGTCTCCCAATACTACTCTAAGTTGCACATATTCAAATATAGAGATCACATACAATTCATATGTGATTGTTGTTGACCAAATTTTTGCCCTTTAAGTAAAAATTGGGCACCCCTATTTGAAAGCTTAGCCATCTAAGTTTATACCTTTTGGCTAGGGATAGTATGCAGATTTTCTTTGAAAGAGGTGTTCCACACTATAAGCTCAAAAAAAATGTATAAGTGTTATTTATCTTAGAAAGCTTTGTTTGGGTCTTTTGGCTAAGCCTTTACATAATAATTATTTTGGATCCTTTTTTTTTACCAAAGTCTATTTCTTTCAAACTTTTCTTTTAGCCAAGTGCCGAATTCTTTCAGACAATTCATCCAAGACAAATTTTCTAAAGTAGAAGATGAAGACTAATTCCTTCAGGAAAATTGTTAATAATTATTTTGGATCCTTTATTTTAAACCAAAGTCTATTTATTTAAAACTTTTCTTTCAACCAAGTGCCAAATTATTTCAAATAATTCATCTAAGAGAAATTTTTTGAAGGAGAAGATGAAGACTAATTCCTTTGAGAAAATTTACCAAACAATTTTCTTGAAGGATAATCCCTCCTCAAAATCATCCTTTTCAACTTTATCAAAGGATAAGTCTTCAAGCAGCTACCCTACACATTTTTTCTAAAATATATGTTCCAAGCAAAGTTCCCTTCATAATCTTCCCAAAGGATATCAACTAGATAGAATGCCCTATATGATATTTTCAAAAGGTCTTTTCCTTGAAGAAATAGACCTAAGTCAAACTTATAAAGGATATTTTAATAGGAAGGTGGACCAAAACAAGTTTTGAAAGGTACATCCTAATATTTTTGAAGGGTAATTTTTAAGCAAGGTGCCCTATTTAAAAGTTTGAAGGAATTAATGTAGAAAAAGAGGCTAAAGGATTTGTTTCAAGAAAAAAGCTTGAAGGAAAAGACCCGATGCAAAGAGATTGAATGAATTCTCTTGGGAAAAGTAGCAAAACAAAGTGGTTGAAAAATTCTAAAAGAAAATAGATCTATAGGAAAAATTATCTGAGGAAAATATCTTAAAGGAATCTATGATGAGTCCACAGATGTCAACTTCAAGGTCATGGGCTAGCTATTGGAATTTAAATAGTGGCTACCAGGTAGATCAATGGTCCTCACTTAATCACTCATCTTGTTCCAATGGTGTGTGGGGTCAATAATAAAATGAATTTTAGGATGCTACTTGGTGTATGTAGAGACATTTTTGAGAGGTAAAGGTGAAGATCTAAAGGTCCATAATCATTTGCATATTTAAGATCGAATGGACAAGATGATGCAAGATCTAAAGGCTCACATTGTATTAGGTCATAAATGTTTAATATGTGATATGAATGTCAACACATCAAAGGTCAAGTCAATTTTTAGCAGTAAATATGAACACATGAGACCCTAGGTTTTCAAAAAAAATTGATAGGCCATTTTTGATAGATGTAGATGAGGTCCAGAATAAAATGTAGCTACCATATGGAATAAGCAAGGCCTAGAGAGCTATGAGTGATATCAAGGACTTTGAGTTCTTGATAATAGTTTCCTCAAAGTTAACTGAAGGATATATACATCTTTCTTGGGAAAACCATCATGTTTTATGAAGACATTTGGTCTAGAGGACATTGTTCATCTGTTCCTCATTCATGAAGTTGTAACATAACTATTTAGATAATTTTTGATTACCATTGACGATTCAAAAAATTTTAAGATCAGTTTCACATGTAACCCTTCTATTTTAGTTTGACAAATGTTCATGATCTTTGAGGTTGTTCTTTCATCTCTCTTCCTTAGAAATTCTATAAATGGAGCCATTTTTGGCCATTGTTGGTATCTCTCTGCTAGGTATGGAAAATCCCTACCAAATTTTTTACTTGAATAAATAAATAAAATTAATTTTACATCATTAAAATAATTAAGTGTACATGATAATGTTTTGGTCTTGTGTAAGAGTGATGTCCATTTGCCTTCACATGTTACTCCTATTAGTACCTAGTGAATTATGATCTCTTTTTTGCAAGTCAACAAGAAGTGTCAAATGAAGTTTTAGTTATAATTAATAGATCATTTAATAGAGTGTCTTATAAATCCTATTGCCTAAGTCTTTCTAACCTATGCTATCTTCTAGACCCCATGTTGAAACACTGATGTAAAAGAGAGAGTTGATATTGAGTGAAGTGTATATGTAGGTTGTTCTTGCTTCCAAGAGCATGTCAAAGGTATGAGTAGAGAAAAACATTTGGTGTATCACCTCCATATATTAGGTTTACTTTCCATGTTATTCTTAACTCTTTTCAACCCCAAAGTGTTAGTAGTAGGAACATGTGCTTAAATGATACATCAAGGGGAGCTAGCCCCTAATCTAGAGATCCACCTCCTAATAGGGATACCCATAGCCCCAGGGTGGCTCCATTGTCTCACTTAAATGAGGAGAAGCTTGTCCCATCTCCTCATTAGTGCAAGTTCAAGTGATAATAGTTTTTGGCATGCCTAGTGGGACTCTTGTTCCAAGAGTTGGAGGATTTTTGGTGTTATCTTTCAACACATCAGCCTTTGGAGGAATTTTTCCATGCATCAATGGTGACTCCAAAGACATATTATCTGGTTAATAAACCCAAGTGATCCTTGAATAACTTTGGTAATGTGTTTATTTATGTTCTTACTATTACTGAAGTTTCATGGCTGCCTATGGTTATGAATTTTTCTCTTTACAAGTTGGAGAGATAATTCAAGCTCATGCCATCCCATACCAATATGGATAAGTCCTTGGTCAGTCCCAACATGACCATTTTCAGCCCTATAATGACTTGTATTTGTCTTATAATCAGCCTTCTCAATGTTTTTCTCCTCCTAGTCAACTGAGTCTTTTTTCCAATCAGCCCATCTCCTCCTTCAAATAAGCAATCTTGAGATATGAGAACTATATGCTATATCTTGATACTTAAATAGGATGTGGTAAAAATATTCCTGGTCATTCCATCTATAAAGTGAGAAATGCATTGGAATTGGTCAAGAAATAATGGGCTCCTTTTGAGAGAGCCAATTGGCAAAGGCTCACAAGTGAGATGTTTGATGTGAGTGGTTTGATTTCATCCTTGGAAGACAAGTTGAGCATTCATGAGAGGAAACCTTACCAATTATATCAATCTTTATATTCACTTCCTCAAGTTTCCTATCAATCATACATGAACTATAATTATGAGTCAAATCAAGCCTATCGAAGTCATTATTTTCCCAATCATTTGGAGGAGAGTGTTCAAAAGAGAAATATTATGTTTGAGGTAAATATTGATAGGTAGACTAAATTGAAAAATATGAATATGTAATAGTACATGTTGGCAATAAAGGAAGTAGATTCTAAACCCTCATTTCCCTTCATATTGCATCACCACCTCAAAAGGAGATTTCTAATCTTGGCATTCCAAGATGGAGTAAGGTAGTTGAGTCTTGGGAAAGGAAAGAGAAGAAGAGTCCCATCAAATAATATGAAATTGAAGAAAATTTTGACCCCATACAAACCTTCCCTACCTTTCCTCAAGAAGAGAGTTTTAATCCTAAGATCATGAGCTAGAATAAAACAATGGAGTCATGGGGCAAGAAAGAAGAGTAGAGTGTTGTCCAAGAGTGTGAAGTGGAAAGTGGAGTTAATTATTTGTAAGTCCCTCTCACCCTTCCTCAATAAGCTTATTGTATTCCATGGAAGCCTTTATGTATTCCCCATCTTCATGATGATTCCTATAAACTCCATGAAATACTTTTCCAATAAGACCTTACCAAGAAGATAGAGGAGTTGGAAGCAAAAATGAAGTTGATAAGTCAAGGGGAGATGTAATGTTTATACTCAAAAGAAGATCTTATGATTAAACACACCCCATATCCCCTTACTTAAGAGCTTCCCAAAGATCCTCCTATCTTGCATTCTAAATCTGATCATGAGATCTATATCCTAGCTCCACAAACTAGTTCGTTATGTCCTCATCCTATCAACCTTTTCCCTAATGGATCTATGGTGTGAGAACCACAAGAGGAGTAGTTGGTCAAAAATGAAAATGAAATCTTTCTTGAAAATTTTTTACCTCCTTGGTAGCCTCATTGGGCTAAACTACTAGATTTTAAGATGTCTAGTCTTGACATCACTAAGTGAGAAGTTGAAGATCTTGTAGCCCTTGATCAAGGAAATTAGATTATTATAGCTGAAATGGAAATTGAAAACTCTCAAGAGGCCTTAAGTGATGAATAGGAGGTGAATTATTTTATTGAGTCTTATTGTTTAGATGATAATAGATAATATTTGCTTTGTGTTGAATAGCCTATTTTGAGAGAAGCAAGTGAAGAGGAATATGCTCAATTCATGATTGATTAAGAAAATTATGTGATTGATTATGAGGATGAGTTTATCATAGGAACCCCTCTTGGTGAATAAAAAGATAATTCATAAGATTTTTCCTCCATACTTGATGAGGAGGAAACGATCATTGATTCTTTTCTTACTTTGTAAGATACTATGGATGGACTAGGAGAGGTTCTTGATAAGAGTTTAGATGACTTGTTTGAAGCCATTAGAGTAGGCTATACTCCTCTTCAAGGAAGCTATTAGTTGGTCAAATATGGAGAAGGTGGCATTGGGACTCAAGTAAGTATGCAAAGGAGAAACAAGCTTTAAAATTTACCCTTTCAAGAGGTTTGTGAATTTGAGAATGATATATTTGAAGTCATCAAGAGAAGATATCACCCCCTAGAAGGAACTCATCAGCTCGTGAAGGTTGAAGAAAGATCATATTGGCCTAAAGCTTCTAAATAACATGAGATCAATCCTTTTGAAATAAAGCCTATAAAGAGGATTGAATTTGATCATGAAAAAGTGAATGGTTAATAACATTAAACAAGTAATCATGAACAAGAAGAGTTTATTTACTTGGCTAAAATGTTTGGAATTGATTGGTTCTTAATGTGCATCATGCCAATGAGGTTGGCAGACTTTGTGAGAGGCATAGAGGTAGCAATGCTAAGAGACAAAAGGTGACTCATCCAATCCTTCATGCTATGAAGTGAGAGGAATCTCAACTTTCCCCTTTGATCCAAGAGGGGGAAAAGCATACCTAGTTAGCTATACATAATTAGCTTTATTTTTTCTATGTTTAGTTCTCCTAAGTGCTTAGTAGCACAGGTGTGTTTGCTTTGATTTGTGTGTGTGTTTATTCTTTACCTTGTGTGTTTTGAGGTAGTAACTAGTTGTCTTGTTGATAAATTTTTGACTCATGGTCAAGGTTTCTTATTTATTTCAGTCTTTAGATGACTCTATTTTCCTAATAGATTAATTAGGGTACTGGTCTAGTCATTATAGTAGGCATACTACCCTTGAGAGTAATCAATTTATTGACCAAATGTTGGCCCTTTAGGTCAAAATTGGGCACCCCTATTTGAAAGATTAGAAGTCTAAGTTTACACCTTTTGGCTAGGGCCAATATGCAAATTTTATTTGGAAGAGGTGTTCCACACTATAAGCCTACAACAAATGTACAAGTGTTATTTCTTTTAAAAAGCTTTGTTTTGGTCTTTTGGCTAACCATTTGCATAGTAACTCTTTTAAATCCTTCATTTTTGACCAAAGTCTATTTATTTTAGACTTTTATTTCTACCAAGTGATAAATTCTTGTAGATAATTCATCTGAGATAAATTTTATGAAGTAGAAAATGAAGACTAATTCCTTCAAGAAAATTATCCAAATAATTTTCCTAGAGGATAATCCCTCCTTGAAATGGTCCTTTTCAAAAAATTTGAAGGATAAGTCTTTGAGTAGCTACCCTACACATTTTTTCCAAAATATATGTTCCAAGCAAAGTGCCTTTCATAATCTTCTTGAAGGATATCACCTAGACAGAGTGCCCTACGTGATCATTTTGAAAGGTCTTTTCCTTGAGGAAATAAACCTAAGTCAAACTTTTGAAGGGTATTTCCATAAGAAGGTGGAAAAAACAAAAGTTTTAAAAGGTGAATCCCAATATTTTTTTAGGGTAATTTTCAAGTAGGGTGCTCTATTCAAAAGTCCAAAGGAATTAATGAAAAAAAAGAGATCAAAGGATTTATTTCATGAAAAAAGCTCAAAGGAAAAGACCCAATGCAAAGATCTTGAATGAATTCTCTTGAGAAAAGTGATAAAAAAAAGTGGTTGAATTTTTTTAATGAAAATAGATCTATGGGAAAAAGTGTCTAAGGAAAATATCCTAAAAGAATTTATGATAGGTCCACATACATCAACTTCAGGGTCATGGGCTAGCCATTGGCATTTAAATAGTGGGTCCCAGGCAAATCAATGGTCCTCACTAAATTGCTCATCTCAATCCAATGGCATGTAGGATAAATAATCAAATGAATGCAAGGATGCCACTTGGTGTATGTAGAGACATTTTTGAGAGGTCAAGGTGAAGATCTTAAGGTCCATGGGCCTTCACAGAGATAAGATTGAATAAGAAAGATGATGGAAGATCTAAAGGCTCACATTGCATTAGGTCACAAAGGTTTAACGGGTGAGATGAAGGTCAACACATCAAATTCTAATTTAGTTTTTAGTAGCAAATGGGAACACATGAGACCCTAGGTTTTCAACAAAATTCAACAAGCCATTTTTGATAGATGCAGTTGAGGTCCAAAATAAAATTTAGTTGTTAGATAGAATAAGCAAGGCCCAAAAATCTATGAGTGACTATAAGGAATTTGAGTGCTTGATAGTAGTTGCCTCAAAGTTAATCAAAGGATCTCTATATATTTCTTGGGAAAACCATCATGTTTTATGAAAACATCTAGTATGGAGGACATTTTTCATCCATTCCTCATTCATGACACTACAACATAATTGTTCTAATAATGTTTGATTGCCATTGATTCTTCTAGACTTTGTAGGATTAGTTTCACATGTAAGCCTTTTATTTCAATTTTAAAAATGTATATGATCTTTGAGGTTGTTCTTTCCTCTCTTCCTTAGAAATTCTATAAATGGAGCCATTTTTGTCCATTGTTGGTATCTCTCTATTGGGTATGGTGAAGTCATGCCAAATTTGTGCCTTGAATCAATAAAGACAAATATTTTTACCTCATTCAAATAATTCACTAGGTGTACATGATAGTGTTTTGGTCTTGTGTAAGAGTGATGTTTATTTGCCTTCACATGTTACTCTTATTAGTACCTAGTGTATTATGATCTCTTTTTTGCAATTCATAAGAAGTGTCAAATGAAGTTATAGGTATAGTGAATAGATAATTATATAGAGTGTCTTAAAATTCCTATTTCCTAAGTCTTCCTAACCTATTCTATCTTCTAGACCCAATGTTGAAACACTGATGTGAGAGAAAGAGTTGATATTGAGTGAAATGTATATGTAGCTTGTTCTTGGTTCCAAGTGCATGTCAAAGGTATGAGTAGAGAAAAAATTGGCATATCACCTCCATATATTAGGCTTAATTTCCATGCTATTTTTAACTCTTTTCAACCCAAAAGTGTTAGTAATAGGAACATATTCTTAAATGATACATCAAGGGGAACTAACACCTAATCTAGAGATCCACCTCCTAATAGGGATACCCACAGCCCTAGGGTGGTTCCATTGTCTCACTTTAATGAGGAGAATATTTTCATATATCATCATTAGTGCAAGTTCAAGTGACAATAACTGCATCTATCCAACCCTAAGTGAAGCCATAATTAGCATTCCAATGCCAATAATTAGCCCCTTGATCAAAAAGTTTGTTGAATTTATAAGTGATATATGGCTATATCTAGACTGTATGGTCATAATAATTGAAGGGACACATAATTGTCCTCTAAGATTACCTATTCATGTCCTTTAAAAGCTAGAAGAGTAATAAGTGGCATACCAGCTATTTCATGGTATAGATGGTCTTTATAAGACCAAGATAAAAGGGCTCCTCCACAACTTCCCCATAACTATTGGGAAGACCATATTCAAACAATGAGACAACATTGAAGATGCATCAAAACATAGAACATATTTAAACCTATATATTGATGAGCTCAATTAGTGGGATCTTGATGGGAAGGTGAAAGAACACTTTAAAAAAAGAGGAATACTAAATTTAGCATATGATCATGAGCTTGGTGCATATGACCCCATTTACACTAAGGCATCATCTTATTTTGAGGTCATAAAAAGATTAAAAGACCATAACCTGAGGCCTAAATATAGGTTAGAAAGAAACCAAAAGATGGATGACATATGGCAATTGGGGCCTAAAAAATATCATTTGATAACTAGTACATCTTCTAGACCTCCACCAACTCAACTAAAAGTAGAGAAAAAACCTGAGGCATAGATTGAGCAAAGACCAAAGGAAAGAAGACTTGATGAGATTGTTTCTTTTTCAATCCTTGAATCATTAAAGGTAGAAGAATAATAATTACCTCAAGAAGAGGTACACATGAGAACATTAGACCTTAATGAGACTATATAAGATGCACTCAAAATTATATGAATGGATTATGAGTCAGAGTTAGATGATGAGGGAACACAATTTGAAGGGGAAAAGGAAGGGAAAGGAAAGTAAAAACTCATAGACTTGGTGGTTGTCAATCCACCAAAGAGGAAAACTAAACTGACCATTGTTCCTAGAATTAAGAAACCCAAAGTGAATTTCACTCCTCCTTTGGGTGGAGTCAATATATTTAGTGAATAAAACTTGATATATGGTCTTGCTATTCTAGAGTGGTTCATTTATTGACCTAGATTATATAATATACCTATTATACATCATCATCGGGCTATGATGCAAGCCATCAAAATCCCTGTACATGAAGAGCTCAAGCCATGGATTGTGGCTCTATAAGAGAAAGAGGAAAAATATTGGTTTATCTAGGCCAATAAAGTGAAGCACAATTAGAGATCCTAGCTCCTCAAATGACTCAATCCAAAGTTGGAGTCAAGTTTGACTCAAAGACTATTGGCTTGATGAAGGTGACTAAGAAAAATATCATCCAGGGTGGTGAAGAAATGACTTATCAAAAGTTGGAACCTTTGATTAGTTTGACCCAAGTAGGAATACAAAATCTTAGAGAAAATACTAAATGTGAAGAGGATCCATTGGAGTTGGCCCAAGCTCAGATTAAACAATTTTAAGTTATCCTCAAAGGTATGTAACAACAAAAGAAGAACTTGGAAGAACAAGTTATATTGTCAATTCTAGAGGAAATAATCAGACTATTTGAAGAGACTTTATTTGACATGTTTAATTATTTGAAGTTAATAAAGTCTAAAAAAAGTGTGGTGAGCTAGAAGGTTACAATGGCCATGAGCTAGTTCACCAGTGGAAAATTTCAAGTAACAAAGTAAAGGATTTATCAACATCTTCATAGAGGATCAAATTCCTGATTTCAAAACAATCAGCTTAGATCATCTAAATACAACCATGAGATTATTGGTAGATAAAATCAAGAGTTTGATCAAGTGGTCCAAGGTCCTAGAAAATATTTTTATGGATGGAAAATAGTTTAAAAGTATGATAAAGTATATATTTGGGAACATGATCATTGACCCAATGTTAATCAGCCCTATGGGTCTAATTAATGATGAATAATTCAAGCTTAGGGCTACCCATGTCATGCAAAAAGTAAGAAACAAGAGACAAAGAAAGACTCGAGCAGATAATGGTAGGATCATGAACATGATTATGACTATAGAAGATAAAATTATAGAGGCTAGGAACATAAAGGAAGCATTTAAAAGAAATGAAAAAGATATCAAAGGCTTGGAAAATCAAGAAGATGAACTCTTCATAGAGATATTGTCAATCTAAAGTTAGTTGATGATTGACAAGAAAAAGCAATGAAGATTCTACAATAGAAATAAGGGACTATATCAGTAGGAAAGCCTCAAAGTTGAATTTGTTGATCAAAGCATATTGTTTTGGTAATTTAATGTGTATGTATTTTGAAAAGTAATATTATTTTGTAAAGGCATGTGTAACTTGTAAAGCACATTGCCTAAAGGTCAATTTTTTAGAAAGTGTCTTTCTCTATAAGGTTGTAAAGGATAGTTGTACAATTTTAATTTGACATAACTGATCTACATATCTCCTTAAAATTCTATATAATGGGTATTGTTAATTGTAAAAAGAGATGGAGTTTTGAGAAAAAATCCTTTTGTTAATTTTGGATCAATTAATGCAAGCAGATAATTTTGGAAAGATTATATCATTTGTTTGTGTAAATTATCATTATGGATTCTCTCTCATTTATCTAGTTTTAAATCCTATATTTGAATGGTTATTATGAATTTTGGATGTGTACTATTCAAATACAGAGTTATTAATTTATGATAATGCTATATTGATTGAAAGTTCCAAGGTTCATTTCATTTTCTTTAATTTTTTTGTAGATGTGCATATGCTATTTACTTACAAGGGTAAACTTTAAAGTGAAATTGGTTTTTAATTACAATCTTCCACTTTCCTTATATGCTTTCTTGATGTGTAGTAGGATTTGAGATTATGATGTTTCATGCTATACATTAGTTTTAAGTACATATTTGGATGATATTTAAACTTTGTCATAATGTCTATAATAAAGATAAACAACATTAATATGTTCCTTCTCTACCTTACCCTTCCTTTTACTCATTTTTTGACCAATTCACTTTAGATTAATCCCCATTATAAATATCCACTTTATCTTAGTCTTAGATTTAGATTTTGAAAATAATTCATTTCACTTAGCTTAGATTGATTCATTTTCACAAGTTAACTATCAAGACATGGTTGCTCACAACAACCAAATATTATATATTTTGTGAAATAATTCATTTGTTATGTCTCTATTCCACCAAAGATAACAATATTATCACAACTTGAAACTCATTCATTAGATTCTCTAAACTCAAAAATGAGTAGTGTTTCCTAAACACTTAAAACCACTAGTGATGCACTTTCAGGCATCAACAATGTGTAAATATGATCATTGTTATTTGCAAAGATAAGGTTGATATGTCATATTCTGAATAGGATTCAAAGTTTACAAGTTGTGACTACAAATAATTAGGACTAGGTCATGGTCTAAATCAAGATTAACTCTCTTTTCATTAGAAGTTCATAGGAAAGTAAGAACATATAAAGGTAAGTGAAGGGTTTCCAAATCTCAACTTACTTCACCTATTTGTGGTGCTCTTGTATTCAATCCTTATCAAGGTATGGATTGGTTAGGTTGATCTTCCATCAATATGCTTGGTCAGGTACATGACTTACCTATAAATCTTGAGAAATATTTGCCTTTTTTTAGTCCTAATGGTGTGGTTACTACTGAAGAACATATCAAATCTTGTAAGGCTACTATAATACTTTTAAATGTTGTTCATGAAGATGTTACATGTAGATTGTTACCTTTTAATTTCAAAGATGTAGCATATGATTGGTTTCTCAACCTTCCTAAGAGTTACATTACCAGTTGGAATGATTTTAATAGTATTTTCATTAATCAATTTGGAAAGATCATTAGTCTTTGTATCCTTTATAAAAAATTCACCATTGTGAAAAGAGATTTGAGTAAAACTATTAGAGATTTTAATTCCAAATTTTAGAAGATGTTTATCAAAACTATATCTCCTTATAGACCTGGTGAGGCTTTTAGCTTTAGAGATTTATAAGGATGCTTTAGATCCCATGACTTATGTTTTATTGAAAAGGTATGTTAGAGTTATAAACACATTAGCCTTGGCTTATGCTGAAGCTGTGACATTCAATGATCAAATACAACCTCAATATCAACTAGCATATGATATCCCCAATATAAATCCTAATATTCCAATGTTGAAGGACATTCCCAATGAAAATCATAACATGACCACTTTGAACCAAACACTAGTATTGAAATAATTACCTTCGAGTTATGCTTATCTTGGTCAAAACATAGGATTAATAAATAACATTACAAATGGATTTCATCCATAATATCAAAGAGTTTTGGTGCCAATAGTTAGTAGTAGTATTCAAGTTCACAACTCAAAGGCACCTAAAAGTGAGAATGACTCCATACTCAAAATGGTTCAAAAATTGAGCACTGATTTCCTTCAATTGAAAAAATAAGTAGGTAATACTGGGGAAAGATCTAATAGAAATTATTTTTACTAGAGGTTCAACATACCTAAAAACTAGTTTCACAATGGAAATAATAACAACAATAACAATAATGAGTAATCTATCAAGAAGAACAATCTTGAGATAAACATATGTGATGTAGATTTAATTGAATATTGTAGATTTCATAACACCTCAAATCATGACAAGTTGGATTTTATTGAAGTTTATAATGATTTTGAATTATTTTAAAATGAGTTAGATATATTTGAAGGTGGACCTAATAACAATAATATTGTAGGTACATCTTATTATTCAAAGTCATCTAAATCTACTGACATAACTCTCATGGTGGAAACATTTGATTTTCCATTCCAATATGAGAATGAGATTGAGGATAATCCTAAAGATATTCATGCTTTTTAATAGTATCTAAATAAGACTTATCCACTAAGTAATAGAGAGTATAATCAACCATTAACTACTTCAACTCTACCAAATAACTTTGATACTCCTCCACACCCTATAGCGGACAATAATATAGAACCTCCAAAGGGAAGTACCTCTATAAATAATGTTCATTCATATAGTTATTTTACTAAGAGTGGATATAATATAGTTTAGGATATGATAAATATTAAATATAATATCACTTTACATGAGTTGACTCAAATTACTGAACAAAGAGATTTGTTGTTATAATATTTGAGAAAGAAGCCTAGTAAATCATAAAAGGTTACAAATGCCAATGTGGTGATGTCTAAGCAAAAAGTAGAAGTTCCCCCTTTATTTCTAACAATTAGATTTTTGGTAAACACTTTTATAATTGTTTGTTAGATTCAAGTGCTTCTACCAATATCATGCTAAAAGGTATTTGTGAAAAACTTAGTTCAAATCTAATTAAGTCTGATAGGGTAGTTACTCAATTAGACCAATTTAGAGTTAAAGTAATTATAGAATTGTTGAATGTTCACATGCATCTTGCTTCAAAGCCAAGGATATAATAATTCATGGACATCTAAGTTGTGGGCATTCCAGATGCTTATGGGATGCTACTCAGTAGAGACTAGACCAAGTCATTAAATGGGTATATGTTTATTGACTATTCTTATATGTTACTTCCATGAAAGGGAGTTCCCAAATAAATTTGGATTGAGAGAGAGCCAAATATGAAACACATGATCACTCAATACAATGTATCAAATGAAAAGGTTAACATAGTTAATTCTAAGTTAGGAGTTTACACTCTTAAGGTATGTGACTCTAAAGGCTCTCATGTTATGCCTAGGATGTGGAAATTATACTTTGATTGTGTTAGATGTAAATCTAGATCTGGAGTATAAATTATTATAATTAATCCCATTGGAAGAGAATTTAATACTTCTTATAAACATCAGTTTCCTTACACTAAAAACTTGGTAAAGTATGAATCTTTAATTTTAGGATTACAATTTATTATCAAACACAAGTTCAAAGAAATTCTAGTGTATGGTGATTCTAAACTGGTAGTTAATCAAGTTCAAAGTAAGTGCCAATACAAATTGTCATATCTTAATAAGTATAAGTTTAGAGTGTGGGACTTGATAGAATACTTTGATACTTTTAACATTATTTCAATTCCTAGAGAAGAGATCAAGCCTGTTGATGAGTAGCATCAGTTGCAACCAATCTTATGCCAAGTCAAGATTAAAAACCAAAAAACCTTAGTATTGAGTTGGTTCCATGTCCCTCAGTCCCTGATAATGTTAATCATTAGCAATTATTTAGTGATGATTAGTAAATCCTAGATTTCATGAACAAATCAAGAGTATTTGAGTCTCACATCATTGATGAGGTCAATGAAAATACTCTTGATGAAGACAAATTTGATGACAATATAGTGTAATTAAGTGACAAAAAATTCCCAAAGGCATGATTACCTTATAAATATTGTTTGATCAAGACAAACTAGTTGAATCTGTCAAAATTCCTAAGGTGAATGGGAAAGATTACAATGTAGTTGATCTAGGAACTCAAAGTCAACCTCAATAGTAAATATTGGTACAACCTACAAAAATGAAGAATTGAGAAAGGTTAAAGATTTTTTGACCAAATACAAAGATTTTATAGCATGGTCCTATGAATATTTAAAGATATTTAATCCTATAGTCATTACCCATACCACTCCATTAGAATAAGCCTATAAACCTTGTAGGTAGAGTAACGGCCAGTCAACCATGTTTTAGAACCATTAATATACAAAGAGGTCAAGAAGCTATTAGATGAAAAAATAGTTTTTCCCATTATGTATTCTACCTAGGTAGCTAACTTAGTATCAATCAAAAATAAGAATGGATAAATTAGATTGCACATAAACTTTAGAAATTTGAACAAAGATTCTGAAAAGGATAAATATAGTTTACCTCCCCTTGACCAAGTCATTAAAATTTTTAGTGGTTCTGCTATGATGTCTTTTCTTAATGGATTTTTTAGGTTATAATCAAGTGATTTTAAATAAGGAAGACATAATGAAAATTACATTTACAACAGAGTGGTTCACTTTTGCCTACAAAAGAATGCCTTTTAGGCTAATAAATCGAGGAGAAAATTTTAAAAGAGCTATGGACCATGCTTTCCAAGGTCTCATAGGTGAGTGCATTATAATATATATGGATTATCTAAATATGTTTTCTAAAAATAGGGAAGACCACATCATGTATTTATAACAAGTATTTGAACATTATAGAAGGTATGGAATTTCACTCAATCCTAAGAAAAGCATTTTTTATGTTACAAAAGGGAAATTATTAGGACTATTATAACCAAAGATGAGATTTATATGGATCTTGATAGAGTTGATGCCATATCCAAAATAGAACCTCCTATTAGTAGAAAAGAATTAAAGTCTTTATTTGGGAAAATCAATTTTGTGAAAAAGTTCATTTTTGGTTTTATAGAAATTATGAAACCACATAATGACATGTTGAAGAAGGATACCTAGGTCATATGGAATGAAGAGACAAGTAAATCCTTTAAGGACATTAAATAAGGAATTAGATAGGTACTGGTATTGATAAGTCTTGATTTCATAAAATGTTTTTACCTTTATTCCATTGCTTTAGAACATATAATAGTTGTTGTTTTAACTTAGAAAATAGATGTGTGATCACCCTATTGAATTTATGAGCACTAATTTTAAGAATGTTAAGTTAAACTAATATTTAGTTGACAAACAATCATGTGCTTTAGTTAAGGTATTTAAGAAGTTTAGACACTATATTCTTAGGAATAAAGTGCATACAGTATTATAAGACCCTGCCACTAAAATTATGATTAATAAATATGAACTAGGAGAGAGAAGAGGTAAATGGATGTATATTATCTAATAATATGATCTTGAGATAAAAACTACCAAGTTGGTAAGGTGTCAAGGATTGATTCAAATGATTGCCAATACTATTCCTAAAGTGAATGTCATGTAGGTTGATCATCAATGTTTTCAACCAAATGATTGGTATGATGCAATTATTCATTTATGAATCAATGGTTCTTATATTTTAGGATTGAGTATAGATAAAAAAATATCTTTTATGATCAAGACAACACATTTTTGATCAAGGATAGAGTACTCTGAAGGTATATACTTAAGATGTGTTTCAAAGGATGAAGCAACTGAGATCTTGAGTACTTTTCATGAAAAGATAAGAAGTGGACACCCTTATGAAAAGAAAAAAACTCATAGAATCATGAGGTTAGGTTATTATTGGCCCACCATATTCAAGGATGCACATAAACATGTTAGAGAATTTCAACAGTGTCAACTTTTCAACACTAAAGAACCTAAAACAACCATGCCATTGAAGCCAGTTATGATTGATAAGACTTTTGCTCAATGGGGATTGGAATTTATGGGGGTCATCAACCCAAATTATTTATATGGACAGAAATATGCTATTACTGCTAATGATTATTGCATAATATGTATAGAGGCAGTGACAACAAAATAATGTAGAAATGAAGATGTGATCAAGTTCTTAGAAGATAACATTTGCACAAGATTTGGGACACTAGTTTCATTAGTTTGTGATAATGGATCAGCCTTTATATCCATATATATGATCAATTGGGATTATGATAACAACATAATTCTCAAATTTTCATCAAACTATTACCCTCAGGGTAATGAATTCTCATAATCAATAAATAAGAACTTGACAAAAACCATTAAAAAGTCTATAGCTAAAAAACCAAGGAATGGCATAAATTTATTAAATATGATTTGTGGGTAGACATAATTAAAGTGAAGAAACATTTGAAATCATCACCATTTATTTTGGTGTATGGTCAAGAGAAAATATCTCCAATCACTCTCAAACTGCCAACCTACAAGTTCATGCAAGGGTATATGGAAGAAGACCAAGAGTATGCTAATGTGAGGTTAATTGACATCATTCAAATGGAAGATGCAAGCCAATAATAATTTCCAACTTTATTAGACATCAAACCATGATCAAGATATGGTTTGACAAGTGATCAAATATTAAGGTGTTTAGGCAGGGAGACCTAGTTCTCCTATAGGATAAAGCCTCAAAACCAAAATAAAAGCATGGAAAATTTAGTCTTTTGTGGATTGGTCCTTATTAGATTATTGAGAATTTGGGAGGTAATGCCTTCAATCTCAAAGACTTGTAGGGAGTAGAGTTCACTTTTCCAACTAATGGGTAATACCTCAAGCACTAATTCTCTACTATAGTACCACAAGTCTTCATGGAATAACTTGTAAGACTAATTAGGGTTAGTATAGGTAGGCTTATATTAGTTTATTTTTTGTTCCTTTTTTGTAAATAATGTTTATATATGTTTGTTTGTTTACTATATATTTTGCCTGTTGTGTTTTTCCTTTTCTTTGCTTTGTTCCCTTCTTTCAATAAGTATTTTTCAAGAGACAATTTATAGCTCCAATCCATACTAATTACTCAAAAAGAACTTCACTAATCAAGAATGCAGGTATGAACCTTATACATTGGTTGATTATGGGTCCTAGAGATTTGAGCATGATGTTATGATTTGGAGAAATTGGTAAAGATTGATATATAGGTTAGTTGTTCCTTAAAATCTTACACCTTATTATTATCCAAGTCTTATTATAACAAATATTGCACATGTTGAGTGAAAATTTGAACTATTAGATCGAAGTCATGTTAACACTTAATGAATAATATTTCTTGAGATAAAGTTTATGACCAAGAATGATTCTTTGAAGCTTAAACAATTGAAAAAATCCTAAAACTTATATAATTATGGTTCCCAACCTTTGTTGAAAGCTAAATATACTTGAAAATTCTAAAACTAAGAGCTTTATTGAAAATTTGAAAGATTAATAAGAAAAGGTGATTCTAGTAACCTCTACTAGGGCTATAAATGCCTGGCTGGTAGTGGAGCAAGGCCTTAAGTGGAGCCAAAGGTATCTCTAACAGGGATATGAATGTCTAGCTGGTAGTAGAGCAATGCCTAAGCCTTCCTATTCTAAAATCATGATTCTTAATGAATATATATATATATATATATATATATATATATATATATGATATGATTCAATGTTTGAGCCTAATTCTACATTTGTAAGACTTGTTTAAATCATGAATTAATATTAATGATGATACTTGATCATGTGGAATGATTGGTCTAATTGTTAGTTTAAACCAAGAGTATCTAAGTTCTAACATTTTGAAATGTTTCCCCTAGAAGTCACCATTTTTTGAGGTAAACATACCTTCATTTTTGAGAAACGAGGACCCTTATTCAAATTTTTTAAATTTGTGCTTTAAATTAAACATACCACTTGACCAGAGTGCATTATTTGAATATCATGGTTATCATCATGTTTAGATTAGCATGTTAACATATAATCTTCATTTGAAGATCATCCACACCACTAGCTTAATTTAAATGTTTTCACCTAGTCCTTATTTTACTTCATCTAATGTTGTTAATGCCTGATCTTTGTGTTTCCAGGTTGTAGGTCCAATGGAGTTCTATTTGAATAAATAATTTTAAGATTTTTGTGATTTAATGACAAATTAACCATTGGTTAAATAATATGATCTCATTTGATTCTTTTATAATAATCTTTGGTCAATTAATTGAATCCATGTTTGAATATCCAAAAATCCTTAGTCTAATTATTTTAGCCTAAGTTATTTTGAATTCAATTCAAATTTATGTGGGAGCACTTTATTTTTTTAAAAACTTAGTTTAAACTTTATGTGAAAGTTTTAATCATGTTTATTAACATGATTAAAACCTTAGTCTAAAATTTTATCCTAAGTCTATTTATATTATCTAAGCCCTTAGTTTATTTTAATTTCTCATAGGAATAAATTAACATGAGGACACCAAGTGTCAATATCTCATAAACTTGAGTCAAAGATCAATGATCTATATGAAATTTCCTGAGTCAAAATGTCAAAAGGTTCTAAGATCGATGCAAGATTGACAAGTGTCATGATCATGGATACAAATCAAAGATCCAATGATAAGTGAAGAGTTAAATTTTCAAAGATCCACAAGGGAATGAAAAAGCAACAAGTGTCACAATCTTAGTGAAGTAATCAAATAAATTAATGGTTTACATTAGGCCTTGTGAATAGGGATCAGAAAGAATTAATGATCTATTTTCATTTGTACTCCTTGTATATCAATAGTGTGAATGAAGGTAGAATTTTCAAAGGGCATAAATTGAATGTGGTGGTGACACATGTCACAATCATGATGAATTATATGGAGATCAATGAATGGAATTTGAGATTTTGGATCAAGATCAATGGTGTAGAGTGGGTCAAAAATTTAAAGGGCCTAGATCTAGTGAGAGGATACCATGTAAAAAAAAGTTATTAAGTGATGTAGTGTGTTTATAAGGTGTACAAAGAACCAACAGAGCTACCAAATGACATAATCTCAAGAACTCAAATGAAAGATCAAAATCCTATGATGAAGTCAAGGCTAGGAGGACTTTTAAGAGATTAATGGTTATAATTGATCAAGATTCAAGATCACATGAGGTAATGACATGTGTTCAAAAGTGATAAACAATCATATTTTAAATAAATGAGTAGTGTGACATGGCAATGCCATATAAGTGAGACACATCAAATTAGGTGATCTTGTGGGCCTAACACACAAAATTTATAAATGTGCAAATCAAATGCAATCCAAGTCATAAGATCCCATTTTTTGAACTAGATGAGTGCCACTACAACCCTACATAAACCCTCAAAAATACATAAAGTCTATAGATTGACCCAATTTGATCCTATATTCATTATTTAGATCCGATAAGAATTGAATTATCACCTCTAATTAGATAATTTGAATAATATTATAACAATGGCATGTCACAAGCATGTTTTAAAGCAAGATGTGGAGTTATATTTGATAGTAGATGTAGGAGGTCATGTGTTTAAAGATAGAGTTTTTAACACCTTATTTGAACATAGGGGATGACAACTGGTCAAAATTATTTTGGACAATCAAAATCCAACCAATTATTACCAAATAATAATCAAAGATTATTTATACAAAAAGGCTCTATGATGACATTGTAGTAATCTAGATGGTTGGTCTACACTATATAGCTACAAAACCAAAGGTACTCCATTGAATTGATATTATTGTTCTTCTTTTTAAGGAAGATAAGATAGATAAGGGCATGTTAATCAATGAACATAATTAGAGGAAAGTTGCTTACATTTTCCCAATTGACTTTGAGTCTTATTAAAATCTCCCTAAACCCCAAATTGACTTGACCTCAATTAACTCATGGGATAAGAAACATAATTTGATGGATATTATAGCTATGTGGTTAGAATTTTATAACCAAGTTATTGTGGACCTTGATAAGAAAATTCCTATCAGCCAATTTATACTAAGGGTTAATATGGTAATGACAATGTTGAAAAGATTATATAGATGTTGAACCATAACGTATGTTGATCCTATGTTGGTACCAATCGTGTATTTCATTTTTGAAAGGGTGATATTCCCTCCATTGGGTGAGATAGTTATCATCTCCTTGAGCAAAAAAAATATGCAATTAGGAATAGAAAGAAGAATGAGTTTTTCATGATGTCTTATCTCTAAGATGCCCTATGTGCAATAACAAAGATCCCCAAGAAGAGAGAATGGTACCCAAATTAAACCCAGACCATTTATAAATACTATTCTAAGTTGGAAATATATAAATATAGGGATCACATTCAATTTATCCATGATTATGTTTATCCAACATTGGCTGAAGTTATAACTGGTATCCCTATATCAATAATTAGTCCTTTGATCAAGAAGTCTATTGAATAAATTTAAGATATATGGTTGTACCCTAACTAAACTATCATAAGGATTAAGGGAACTCAATAGGCTCCTCTCAAACTAGCAATTCATGTACTTGATAAACTTGTATAAAAAGAGCTAGCATACTAGTTATTTCATGATATAGATGGCATGTGTAAAACTAAGAGGAAGGACCTCTTACACAATTTTCCTATGCAAACTGGTAAGACCATGTTCAGATAGTGGGATCATATTAAGGATACATCAAAGCATAGGTTTTCCTTCAACCTAAAAAAGGATGATTTTATAGAATATGACCCATATGGGAAGGCAAATGAACATTTGAAACTCAAGGGTATTTTGAATGTGTCATATGAACATGAACCCAATTCATTTGATTTCATATACATTAAATCATCCTCATACTTTAAATTAAATATAAGGTTAAAGGATCCCAACATAAGACCTAACTCTATATTACAAAGAGATCAAAAGGTAGATGATAGGTGGAAATTAGGCTCCAAGTAGTACAAATTGTTTGGTGTTGATCCTCCCAGGCTTCCCTCAATAGAGACATAAGATGAGAAAAGCCAGATGAGATTGCTTCAAGTTCATCAATTCTTGAATCTTCCAAGGTAGTAGAACATGAGTTACCATAGCAAGAGGTACATATGATAACACTTGACCTTAATGAGTTTTTTGAGGATTGATTGAAAATGATATCCATGGATTATGATACAGACTTAGATGTGGAAGAAGTAAAGGATGAAGAATAGGATAATATGGATAAAGGAAAGTCATTGGAATTGATGTTAATTGAGCCTCCTATAAGAAAATTAGAGAAGGTCATTATGCCAAAAGTGAATAAACCCAAAGTGACTATCACTACCCCTTTAAGTGAAGTCAATCTATTCAGTGAAGAGAACATATTGTATGAGCCACCCATCACTGAGTGGTTCATTTATGAACCAAGAATGGAAAATTTACCCACTTATCATCCATGGGATATGGTAAATCCACTAGCATTCCTATGCAGCAAGAATTGAAACCATGAATTGTTGCTCTGCAAAGGGAGTAGGCAAAAAGGTTAGCTACTCCAAGCTAGTCACTAGCCCAATCACAAGTAGAGATCCATATTCCATTGGTAACTTGATCTTTAGTCAGATTTAGGTTTGACCAAGGGACTATTGGTTTACAAAGAGTGACTGAGAAAATTTTATTGGTAGGTGGTGAAGAAATTATGTTTCAAAAAGTGGAGCCATTGACTAGTTTGACTCAAAAATAAGGATAGAGGCTTGGTGAAGATCCTATTTTTGAGGAAGATATTCTAGAATCCTATTTTTTGAGGACGATTTTCTATAATTAGCTCAAGTAAAAATAGAATAGTTTTAAGATGATATCAAAGGGATAAATCAATAAAAGAAGTTACAAGAGTAATATAGTTTATCTGGTCTAGGAGATATGATAAATAAGTTTGAGGCAACCATGCATGATCTATTCAACTCCTTGAAGGAAGTAAAACCTAAGCAGGATATAGTTAACAAACAAGGTACATTGGCTTCAATCCAAATTAGCCAATGGCAAGCTTCAATCAACAAAGTGAAAGATTTGATCAATGTTTTGATAGAGGATCAAATTCTTGGGTTTAAAATAGTTATCTTGGCACACTTGAACATGGCTATGGATATAATAATAGAGAAGATCAAATCTTTGAAAAAATGGTCCAAGGAAATAGGAGATCTTTCTAGTGATCTCAAGTAATTGGAAAACAAGATGATGCCCATAATGGGGAGCATAATCAACGATACAACTATGATCAGTCATATGGGCTTGATCATGGATGAGGATTTCAAGCATAGGGAAACTTAGTTTATTCAAGAAGTAAAGAATCAAAGACAAGGAAAAACATGAACATATAACAAAAGGATCTTAGATATGATCCTATCCACAAAAGAGAAGATTATAGATCTAAGGAGCATCAAATAAGATTTGAATAGGGATGAAAAGGAACTCAAAGGATTAGAATATTAAGAAAAGGAACTTTTCATGGAGCCAATCATCAACCTCAAGTTGATTGATGAACAACTTAATGAAGCAATGAACATCTTGTAGTAGAGACAAAGGACTAAAACTAGTGCTTCTCAAACTCAAATTTGTTGAATTTAGAATATTATTTTGTAACTGAACATGTATATCATTTTTAAAAAGGAATATTGTTTTTATAAAATCATGTTCATCTTATAAAGTGCATTTCTTTTAGGTCAGTCCATTTATAAAGTGTCTAGTTTTAGAAAGTTATAAAAGGACAATTGTCCATGACACTTGCACAATTATCATTTGACATGATTGACTGACATACCTCCTTAGTATTATATAAAAGGGGTATTGTAAATTTTAAAGAGGAAGAGTTTTTGAAAAAAACTATTGTGAAAATTTGGAACAATTAATACAAGCAAGGAATTTTGCAAAGATTGTCTAGTATTTATTTGTGTGATTATTATTATGGTTGCTTCCTCAACTAACTAGTTTAATGTTTAGGATTAAATTATTTTTATGGATTTTAGATGTGCACATTTGAATGTAGATTTGTTAATTTGTTCTTATGCTAGGTTGATTAAAATATATTAGATTCAATTCATTTTCCTTGCTCTTCTTGCAGATGTGATTATGTAATTTACTTGAAGGAGTAAATATTTAAAGTGAAACTAGTTTATTATTTACATTGTTTCATGCTATCCTTAGATGTTTGCATGATATATGATATGATTTGTGATTTACCTATTTCATGTCATATATTGGTTTGAGTGTATGTTTGGATGAAATTTAAACTCTTTCATAATGTCTAGATTGAAGATAAAAAATAATACTTCTCTGCCTTACCCTTGTTTTTTCTCATTTTCTGATCAACTCACTATAGTTTATCATCCATTGTAAATATACATGCTAATTTAGACTGTAGACCTTAGGTTTTGATCAACATTAACTCTATTTAGTTCAGATTACTTTTATGTTCATAAGTAGGATTTAACACCATGGTCTCTCCCAAAAACCATTTACATTTTCAATTGTGAAACAACTATTTAGATTTATCACTACTCCACCACAGATATCAAGAATATCATAACCAAAAACTCATGCAATGGATTATCTAAATTTAAAAATGTGAAGTGTTTCTTAAACACTATTTAAACCTTGTGATGCACTTCTAATCATCAATAGTTCCCCCACCTCTTCTTTGGTATTCCCATGACAATCTCATCCCTCAACCTCCTTTGGTCAACATAACCATTAAGCAATTTAAAAATGATCCTCTTACCACTTAAATTGATAATATTGATATAGGAGGTATCACCCCTATAATTTATTACAATGGGTCAGCTGATCCTACTCTTCATCTTAAAACATTTAGAAATCTCTATATATATTAGGTCAAATCAAATACCTTTTCTTCTACTAAATTCTTAACCAAAATCCTCATGGGTGATGCTTTAGATTAGTATAACTTACTTAAAACTCATTCTATTACTAGTTTGGAAGATTTAGTAAATGATCTAGTCCAAGAGTTCCAAACTAGTGATCTTCCTAAAAATACTTTGGCCCAGTTTATAAATTGTAAACAACTTGAAAATGAAATTGCCTAAGATTTTTTTAAAAGGTGGAAAAAATTTTCAAACAAATGTGAACATAACATGGATGATGATAACCTTTTCCATCTATTTACTAGTGCTCTTTTTCCCAAATTATAATATTAGGTCTACACTCTCTCTCCACATACCTTGGTAGAGGATATTGACCAAACTAAACATCAAGATTTACTTATGCATCAATTTAAGCCACCCCAACATTTTATGGGTCCTTATATCTTAAGAATAAAAATCATAATGCTACCAATTATGGTGTTATAGACTCTTATTACACCATTCACACTATTCAAGTTGTTGTTCCTAACTAATCCTCGAAACCAACTCCCTCTTCTCAAAAATACACTAATCCTCATTTATATTCACCTAATAACATCAATATTCACAAACCCCTATCCTCAAATTAATTAATAAAATGCATATCTAGGCTTCTTCCATGAGAATTTGATCCCAATTGTCCTATGAAATCCTAGTATGATCCTAACAAGTTTTGTTTGTTCCATGCTAGTTGGGGTCATTCTCATGAGAAATGTAGGTATCTTTGTAATTTATCTATGGATTTTATTCTTGGTCCTAATTTTTATCATGACTCTATCATTTGGAAATGTCAACAAGCCTATGACATTGATTTTAAGGCTCATGAAACAAATACTAAATCTCAATCCTTGAATCAAGCTAATGCTCATTTGGATATATATAAAGACCCTCTTCATAATGACTAACCTAATAAATACAAATAAGATAAGCCAAAATCTTACATAAACAATGTATAAAGTATTGTTGATCCTACTTCTAAATAAAATGTTATCAAAATGACTAATATGTGAAGGGTGGTTACTTTTATTGATCCTCAACCTATCTATACTCTTCCAATGTCTCAAACATTTCATGTTATCCAAGATTATTATCTAACTCATTTAAGTGAGTTGGAGAAAGATGAACTTATATCCTTCTATTAAATAATTCTCACTCTTCCTTTGAATAACACTTCTCATTCTATTTATACCATCCCTCCATCTTCTTTAAATAACACTAATGACAATCAAGATCCTATCAACACTTCCTTTACCAAATCTCAACCTACACCTAAACTAACTAATTCACCTTCCCAACATAATTTACAACCTTGTTCTAAACCTTCTCCTTCTTATCAACACAAATTCCAATTCTCTTAGGCTCCTCACTTCAAGGACCTCATTAATCATTATGCACCTATTTATAACAATCTTCTTATGGGTTATGATGAGTTGGATCCCATCATGAAACTAAATAATCTCCCATATCAAACTCCATTACCTAAGCTTATGAGTACCTCTCCACATCATATAAATCATATTATGCAACTCTTGTTCAAAATGAACATCCCTTGTCCTCCCCTAATAAGATGTGAAGTAGCCTTATCTGGATCTAAAGATAGCATATTACAATAATGTGAAGAGATGTACATCCATGTTGATGAAATAATGGAAACTTCTCATTCCTTAAAATTTACCATCACTTATATGATTCCTAATGAGATTATAATTCATGTGGATGATCCTCCTCTATTCATTAGCATACAAATAGGTGATATCTAATTCAAGCATGAATTGATTGATAAAGGTATAGGAACTTATGTTGCCTCTCTTGATTTTATCAAAACCCTTGGACATTTTGAATGTAATCTCAAATCCACATACAACACATTCAAATTATATGATCAAAGGAAAATTCCTCCTTTATGTTGTGTGTGGCTTCCAATTATTTTACCACCTATCATCATTCATGTAAAGGTAATGATATTTAACTTTGCTCTCTCCTATGACATCTTACTTGGTAGGCCATGGACTCATAGTATGAGAGTTGTTGCTTTTTCTGCCTACTAATGCATTAAATTTCATCACAATGGAGCCATCTATATTATTAAGGGAAATAATAAACCTTTAAATTTATAATAATTTTAAGACTATGGTGTTTTCAAGATTCTACTCCTAAACCATTTCCTAGTGTTCCATTTCATGAGTCTCAATGATTCAACTTTCCTATCAATTCAAATCAAGGTTATAATGGGAATCCTAAAATCATTGGGAATATTCATCCTAATCTCTTAGATTATAATGGAATTGATCTTGATGAGATCAACCTAAAAATAAAAAATTCTAATCTCTCACCTCATCTCATCTCTCAGCTTCCTACTTTATTACAGCCTCATTTTTGCAAACCTCCCTATGATGATATCTCTATTAACTTGACTAAGCCTCAAAATTATATTCATCACACCTCATTTGATGATAATGTGATACCCATATGCATCATTTATATTCACACACCTAAATACAATGATGGTTACACCTTAGATGATCCAGTCCTAGGCAGTCTTGCTTAATCTCGTAATGCTAAAATTATCCATTATTGTTCTTCTTTGCTTCAATGCTTTTGATTATCTTCTCATGTTCCATAATTTATAGTTCCTAATTTCATTATTTTTCCTCTTTATCATAGGGTAGAGATGGTTCTAACATATCTAATTTCTTAAATGCCTTGTAGGAGTATGCTTATGGATCATGTTATGATTGGGCCTTACTAATTTGCTTATCCTTGAGATACGTTTAACCCTTATTTAGAATTATATAGACCCTACCCCTTCCTTAGTAAATTTTGCATAAAATTCCATTCCTTCTCTTGATATAGTTGATCCCATTCTTACTCCCTCTATAATTGAGCCCATTTTTACTCTTGTTATCACTGAGTCTATCCCTACTTCCAATCCCATTTCTCTTTCCATTGAGCCTAGTCCAATACCTCCACCAACATCACCTTATCTTAGTTATGGTTTTATTAATTTAACTTTGATGTATTTTTTTCCAACTAAATGGGATGAAAAGCCTTCTCATGCTTCTTCTACTTCTATTACACCTTCTCATATGAGTACTACCAAGCCTACTCATAGGCATATATATTTTTTTCACAACACATCTAATCATTCATTCATGCATTGATGTAATCTATGAAAAAATATTGATGTTTTAAGTCCTTCTACCCCTCATTCTTTATACAAGGTCATACATCCCTTGAAGGTACAACTTAAGTATATTCCTAAGTATGGAGAGGTGTATTGTCTATGGAACCAATATGGCACCCATCACACTAATCATTGTCACATCCTTCAGAAACACCTTAAAAATCACCTTAAATTTATTCCTAGACCTTATACCATTCCTCTCATAGGTCATTACCTCAAGAAGGCTCCCCCTTCTTCTCCCATGGTTCCACCTCTAGTGGTTCCGTCCCCTCTTATGGTCCCTTCATCACCTTCTATTTCCCCACCCATGGATCTTCCCTCACCTATGGATCCTTCTCCACCTATTAGTCCTTCACCATGGATCCTTCCCCACCAGTGATTCTTGCATCTCCCATAGAGTCCACTCCCATGCATCATTTTGAGCATATCTTGTCTGATATCCATCCTCAACATGATCCATCAAGCATTCATTCCTTTTTTGTTGAGGATATTAAATGAGAGGTATTTTCCCAATTTTCATTGAAGATAGACAAAACATTAGCTAAATTTTGACTCCAACTTTATAGATATATATTAGATGTTTTGGATAATGTGTGTAGGAAAATCTATCAATATTTATGAACACATGCATGGTGTTCTTACATTTTCATTTTGGGATTGATGTGTGCTCCAATTTTATCTTTATCTATTTGTTATATCATTTGAAATTATGTCAAATTCTTATTTATCTTACATGGCACCTTTTATTTTTTACACTCTACATTGCTTATATTGTCATTTATGTTTGTTTATGAATGTCTTCTTTATCATTGCTTTTTCTTTATCTTCTTGAGTTTATTTATTAAAACTCCTTTGTTTTCTTTTCATGATTTTTTGATTTTTTATCTCTATTTTTCATGGATAATTATCATTTTGAATTGGTTATATAAACCTGGTTCCCTTTATTCATTCCCTTTTTACCATGTGATTAGTTAGCAAATAATTAATGTCATTATAATCTTATTTAACTGGTTCACTTTGGATCTCATTTATTCCATTTCTTAATTTTTTTCAAACTAATCATATACATGGTTGAGACATGAGATAACATGTTGGTTCATTATTAATCCGAAGTGCCTTAGTCAGTCTTGTCATCGATTACTTAAATTTCTTTAGCCTAAGCCTATAGTTAATTTATGTGTATCACTCTATCTCTTATGATTGGTCATTCCAAGTCTGTATGGAGGAGGAATCTTAAAAATCCTTAAAAACATTAAAAATCCAAATCATCCAACAAAAGGTAAAAACATTTCAAAATTATTAAAAGTCAAATCACACTAAAAGATGTGATTCAAAACACATCTCCTTCTTCTAGTTGAAGCTCAAACTCCATAGTTGGCTTCACATTAAATTCAAGGTCCATTGGGGTGTATTAGGCTAGTATATTAGAAAATGAGAATTAAAAAAAAAATTGTGCTACCTACTTTCTCACGTAAGTATCCAATCTTCACAGTAGATTGATAACTTTGTAAGGGGTCCTGAGGAATGGAGAAAATGTCATGGGAAGGTAGGTCCATTTAATTTAATTTTATCTATATATCTTCATGAGTTGATCTTAGTAACATGCTTATTTTCCTACATAGCTTTATGTCTATAATGAAGAGGTTTCTTTTATACATTGATGATCACTAATCACTTAGTGTCTTTTTATGCCTTTAGTATGTCTCTTATCTCCTAAGGTCTTCTCATAAGATACCTCAAATATATTTTTTACATTACCCTTTTCATTCCTTACATTCCACATATTTCCTCTTGATAAATATTATTTTTTTCATTGATCACTCCCCTTGGGATTCCATTTGTGAGTTGTACTGTAAGACCATGGATATGACCTAGTCTTCCTCACAGATTACCACAGTTTCACATTCATATTACCAACATCCTTTGTTACCAAATTTTCACATTTATTCCACCTCATTAGTGTTATATTTTTGAGTATGAAATATAAGACCATAGATAGGACCTGACCTTCCTCAAAAAAATTCCCAATCATCCAAGTCACAATCAAAATTACACATGTCAAATATGAGATAAGATGTGATCAATTATGAAGTTACATGTCATTGACATGCTTCCCAAATTGATTTAGTATGTTTTATGCTTACTTAATTTCTATTTCACTTCTTTTATCTTCTTATTTTTTGATTGCATGTAATAATCCAACCATTTCTTAAAATTTTCATACTTCCCAGCTTGAATTAGTGTGATAAATTTAAGACTAATTTTTGCTAAATTTGTTTTTCTTTTTTTACTTCCCAATGTGATTTAGTATAATTTATTGAATTAATTGATTTTTTTTTATACCATTTGTTATTTTACATGCTTTCCAATTTATTACATTATTTTCATACTTCCCAACATGATTTAGTCTGATTTTTAATTGTTTTAATTTGCTACCAAATCTTTCTCTAAGTTTAGAAAAAAAATTACCATCTTTTTTTACCACTCTTTGGTTCTTTATAATTAGTCTTTTTTTTATTACACATTTCCCAACATGAAATAGTGTGTGGTACATTATTTTGATTGATTATATTTTACCAAGTCTTTTTGCCTATTTCTTTTTAACCATGCATGTGTTCTACATAATGCTAGATAAGAAACCACAACTTATATATTTACTATAGCATATACAACAAAGTATAAATATATTTTCTAGAAAGAAATATATCCATCATCAATAACCACAAACATAATGAAAACACATATAGTTAACATATAAATACCAAAATGAAACATCTCTCTCTATATATATATATATCATAATTTTCCATACAATAATATAACTATATACATAGCTTTAACTCTATGGATGGGCCCCATCCTGCCCACCTCATGGCCTAGCCATGCTACCCATAGATGCCTTGGTATGACTCCTCAAAATAGAATGTTGTACAGAGGCTATCCAAGATCTCAGTCTTGATACCTACCCTTGTAGATGATCCACCTGAGCTTACACCTATGACAACTATGCTAGGGTTTCTAGATGTGTCACTCTCTCCTAATCTTGTACCTATGTCATATGGGTCAAGTTTGTTACATGTGTCACTCTCTCCTAGGCTTGTACCTATCCCATTTGTTTCATGGTCACTAGATGCATGGATCTCTCCTTAAATAGGGCCTACCATACCCATGCTTCTCTTACACACATCTTTATTGGTGGTTACATCCCATCTCTATACACTCATAACTATCTCATGACCTTTCTAGATGGTCTCAACTAGCTCACCTAAGTTGGGGTAGACTATACCCTAGGATCCTCTAGTGTAACAAGGTCTTACAACATTAATGTCTCATCTAGGATATCATGGAGTGCTCCCCTAATTAGGGACTCCCATCTAGTCTCCTCATACTCTAAAGTACCTACAAAAATCACACCAAATATATACTAGATCATTGATATATCTTAAAATCTATCTATCTCTAGTCTATCTCAAATTAACTGAAAGAAAAATTTAACCATCTCTTATTACCTATCTATGTGTCACCTACCACGGTATCTCCATCTACATGATCACCAAGTATGGTCTCCCCATCTACACATCCTCTGAGAACCTCCTCTATAAGTCACCATCTAAAAAAATATCTTGAAGTCATAACTCATGCCCCTTTTAACCTATATTTATATGGTCTCTTTATCATCCAACTCTACTCTGGCCCATTTGTTAAGTCATCTAAGATGGTGATAGTCTCTACTCTTTCCTACTCTTAATACCTCCATTGATGTTATGTACTTGGTGGTTGCTTCTCCTCTTGTTATGGAGATAGTAGTGGTACCTCTGGTACTCTTACCTCTATATCCATCTCCTCCCATTATATAATCTATCATGCTCAACTAGTTCATGGTCTCTCATGATGTGGCCTAAACATCAGTGTAGTAACTAGTGGCCTTAGTCCTCCCCTCCCCCATATCTCTCACACATGTTGGGCCCAAAACATGGGCATCAATATAGGTGCTAATAGGTGAGGAAATCCCATATATCTTGGTAATCATACCACTAGATGTAGCTCTATCCACTAAGTATAGTTCCTTGTCACCTCTATCTATGCCAAAGATGGTATAACTATCTCCTAGCTAGGCTATATCATAGATATGTGCCCATATGGTTACCATTTAATATCTACCCATCTCACCATCTATAATACTAACATGTGGGTCATAGCCCATGCTACATGGTCCTATCTCCATCTTTAAACTTGAGGTAACATATCATTGACCACATGGGGTAACCCAATTGACCAATACACGGGGAACCTCTCATATATCCATGCCATCAATAATATAATCAGTCTCACTAACTTCTACCCTCTTTATAACATCTTATACATGTCATGAATGATATGTACCTAGATGATAGATCCTAAGTCATATAACACCCTCTTCTCTAATATCGTCTAACTCAAGGCTATAAAAAATAGTGGTACCTCGCCATCTGACTTGTGACACAACACTTGTGTTATTACATGTCCTATCATAACCTTTCAAATATCAAAAATATATAACATATATACACTAAATATATTCACCCTTAATCCAAGATGTATCATCTCTTAGCCCATTACCCATATGGTTAAGGCTCTCCTTTCTTACTCACTATCAGGTATCCTATGACTATAGGTGTCCCTACTATGGGTAGTCCTAGGATGGTATGCACATCCTCCAAGGTGATACCCACATCTATGGTATCCCCTCCACTTTCCACCTGAATGTGTCAGTCAATCATTCCCAAGCTCCCAAGAACATGACTAGCAAATCTAAACTAAGTGGAATCCTACACATTTCCACAATACCTCTTAAACCTAAAGCAATCAATCTAGCTCTATCCTCTATAAACAATCATTCTAATAAGTTACAAATCCATGATGCATCTACCAAACACTAGAATCTCAGACACTCTTGCAACCAAGAAACAACAAAAGATGTATTACACCCTCCATGTCATTTATAATCAAAATACATTCTTTTAAAATTAAAAAAACAAGCTTAGTTTCTTTTAAATTATTCATTTTTAATCAATTGGACCTATTTTTAGCCTACTCAACCCCTTTAGCCCTCATTCAATCATTCAGGGCCCTTCTACCACTCTTTTAACCTATTGCATGCATTTTCATACTATTTTAGTCCTTTGGTCAAACATTAATTTGACCAAAATTTCCCTATTTTAACTTGGTTGACTTAAAAATCTAAGTCAACCCATCTATTTCCCCCATATTAATGTTGAGTTATCATAGTGAATTTTTATACTAGGTCGACAACAATGTACTAGGTCAATATTCTGCAAAACATACTATGTCAACACATACCTACTAGGTCGGTAGTGTGTATTTTGACACTTTTCAGCCTACTAAGTTGATTGGGTTTACCTAGTTATTTTTCCCTGTTGACCCCTTACAGTTTGCAAAATAAATGCCTTCCGACATTTATTTCCTTAAACCCTTCCAACCCATTTCCATAAAATATTTCTCCTACACTTATCATCTAGTTTGGTTTTATTATGATGTCTAAAAATTATTTACATTACAAATTTCTAAAATACACTTAAAATCATTAAAATACTCAAAAACTAGCTTGAGATTCTTGGTTGCCTACCTGTAGTGCACCTGTTGCCACCGTTGGAGGTCCCTCTTATCTATCCTATTGTCTCTTTACCATCCTAGATCATTTTATCTACTAAATCTCTTTTTCTCTCCTTCATAATTAAAAAATAACAAATGACTTTCATTTCAACCTATTTAAAATCACTTTTCAAAAATCTTAATCTTTCAAATCATTTCTATCAGATTCCTTATTTTGTCTCTATCTTTGTTTTTACTCATCTCTTTTTGAAACCATAAAATATTATGGAATAGTGATGATGTAGAGAATATTTTCCACTACTATATGCTTATATTCTAAACATTTTGATTTTTTTCTCTTTTTTGCACTAATCTCTACAGGTTTTCCTAATGTTCTTCACATTAACACCTTCACTTCTCTCATAGTCCCCTTCTTTATCTAAAACACTAAGGTAAGTAAAGACATGTGTTTTTCAATTCTATCCTTTCATTTATCTTATTTTCTCTTTACTATATTTTATGTAGTATCAACATTATGTGTTGTCATGTTCTATTCCTGAAGTACCATTCCATGTTACACCCATGTGACATGTGATGAGATTCAAGTGGGGCATATGTATAAACATAATATTTTTAAATATTTATCACTTATTGATACTTTGTATCTTATAGGAACCCATCAAGTCTCAATATCTTTGAGTGCATTCCTTAAAGGGTGCATCGATAAAAGGGTGGGCAAACCATAGGTGCTTCACAAGATTGTTTTCCCTTTTGCCACTTTTTATCTACACACTTGTCTCTTGAAACCATTATCACTAAGCTTGTTCTTATCTATTGTAGCCTTTCCAATCACTTGCTAAATTTTATCCTCCTATTTATCACCTTAATCCCTTTTTTTTGGTCAATTATGATAGGTTGATTGGGTTGACCCTCTATAATTTTTGGTTATTTTCACTTAGGAATTATTTTGGCCTTAGCCAACTTAGCTCATGACCTAGTGAATTATTATCCAAAATTGTGCTATGTCAACTAGGTTGACCTTGTTAGCTAGGATTTTTTGAAGGGTTTAGGGTCAAATCCACCTATATATACAATTTTGTTTCCATCATTTATTATGAGAAGAAGAAAAATTAAGAGTGAATGAACATCTACTTATTAACCATTCTACTTGAGAAGTAAAACTTAGGGTTCCAAACTTTCTTTGAAGATACAGATTTTATATTATAGATAAGTCTTTTGGATGCATTTATAGATTTTTTATCCTAGAGTTGATTTGTCTTTGTCATCCTTAATACCATAATAACCTCTTGTGAAGCACCTTGGCCAAGGGAGAGATTGAGTCTTAGTGGGTTCATCTTCAAAGTTAAGTATTCCTAACTTTATTTATCCTTTGTAAGACTATATCGATATTCATTTGTACTTATATTCCATGCATTAGGATTCCATATATATTTAAATGATTATATGTCTTCTATGCATGTTTAGTTTTATTATTTATAACCCTCACTTTGTGCCATAAGCTTTGGTTAGCACTAGATTGGATTTGCTTTACTTGTTATTAGTTTAGGTGAAATATGAAAACTTAGGACCCCCTTACAATTATTACATTATTATGTTAGATTGGAGGATTTTGAATCCTCCCTAACATAGCATATTATATTAAGAGATCCCCTCATCAGGTATAATAGATCCCCATATTGGTCATGTTATTGTTTAAAAAATGTGTCCCCAATCAGAAGCGTATGGTATGATAAATCTTCTCTGAGTTAGGATTGATTTATAGACATGATGAATTTATGATTGTATACACTCCTTATTTATATATTTATTTATCACTTCCAATATTTTCATTACAAAATGATAATTCAAATAAATGTGCCTCTTCCAATAATTATACTCATGCTTATTTTCTATAAAGATTATGTTTTTGATATCATAATTTATCTTTATAGATTTTTGTGAAAAACCAATAATATAAAAAAAAACATTTTAATCCAAAAAACTTATTTTATTGCATGATTAGTTATGATATATTCAAATTTAATGGTAGATATTGAAATAGTAGCCTTCCATTTGCTCATCCAACTCACCACTCTACTAAAAAACTTAAACACATATGTACTAGTAAACCTATTAAAATTGATATCTCCATGCCAATAATAATACACAAAACCCTATATATCCAAAAAAATATTTTAATTTTGTAAACCTCAATATAAAAATTCATAGTTATAAGTTATACATAGATACCTGAATATCTTCTTCACCACTTCCTAATGATCCTTACCTAGATGGGATATGAATCTATTGGAAACTCCCACTACATATTTAATGTTAGGTATTTTATATACCATTACATATATGAATATTCTCACCACACTTGCATACAAAAATTGACTCATGTCCTCCAACTCCTCCTATGTCTTTACACATTGTGCATTTGATATCTTCTGACCAACTAGAAAATTTATGTGCACATTTTTATGGTTCTATATCCTGAACATTTCCAATTTAAATTCAACATACTTCCTCTTGTCTAGCTAGAGTTTCACATTCACATGATTCCTTTTTAATTACGTTCCTAAGATAAATATTATAAAACTAATATATTTGATATTTAAATATGTATATAATTAGTAATTTACTTGATTGATCATGCACTTATCATTTTTGGTCAACATCATGCCATATACATAGTTAACTATGATGATAAATCTATCACCCTCTTACTTTTAGTAAACACAAGGATCAACATTTATACATGCAAGCCCAATTCCAAAAACATAATTTCTAAACTTATTATTCCATAATTTGGGTGATTTATTCAAGTTGTATAAAGATTTTTTCACCCTATAGACTAATTCCTATAGGTTTTCATTTAAATGGTAACTTCACTAACTCTCTCTCAAGTCTCATTTTTATATATATACTCCATTTCTTCTTTTTTAGCAATCTTACAAGACTTTCTCTATGAAACCAAGTGATTACTTCACCCTTTTAGGGTATTCACTATCACTTACTGATGATAAGATCACATGATTAAAACATGGTGGTATATACCTTTTAGACATCCTATGCACCCATTATGATCTCCTTAGATTTGAAGTCACAAGATCTTCCTCTTTTATCTCTTATGACTCTTCATCTCTTAAATCATACTTGGATACACATTTTTTAATATCTACATCAACCTACACATTTTGTTTTATTGCTTAATATTTTTATTTATTTCTTCTTGTGTAGTAACATTGTGCATCCTCTTGAATATTATGTTCTTTTTATAGGCTACCTTATTTGTCTTGATATTATACAACTTGTATCCGTTAACACTACTCACATAACCAATAAATATGCAATTTACATATTTAAATATAATTTTTTATCTTTTTTCCTTTGGGATGTGAGAATAAGCTTCACACCCAAAAATATGCATGTGTTTCAAGCATGAATTCTTACCAATCCATGCTTCTTGTGAATTATTACTAGTGCCAATGAAATTGATTTATTAATGAGTTAATAAGTAGTTTACACTACTTTAGCCTATTATTTTTGATATAAATATGTAATAATTATATCCATCAGTGTATATTCATATAATATAAAATTCCATTATTTTTTGGTGTGTATGGATTGGTGTTTTTCATTTAAATACTAAATTTTTACAAAATTTATCAAACTCTTTAGATAAGTACTCTCCCATGTTATCCATGCACACTAACTTTATTATATTTTCATCTAGTTCTCCATATTGGATTTCAATTCCTTTAATTTATTGAGAACCTTAAATTTGTTCAAGAAGAATATTATCATGGTCTTGAAAAAGTATTCATATCCAAAATACACATAGAATATAGACCTATTTAGTGATGAGAAATATACCAGTATGAAAACACCACTATGGAATGCATATAATATTCCACTTTCCTATGAAACATGTATATGGAATTTCCTTTGATTATGTTTTCCATATACGTAATGTTTACATAAAATTAATTATAAGGAATAATTATATATCATTTTCACCATATCCTTAATCTAAAACATGCAAAAACATTTCTCACTAATACATCCTATCCTTTGATGAAATAGTATTATTTCTTGTGATAGAATCAATGTGAAATTTCTTGTTTCAGTCTTGGCCTCAATAACAATAGAGATATTACATGCACTACTTACTATAGCATCAATCATAAATAGATTATTTTTGTACATACCCTTACCAATACCATGGATCTATCTATAATTATACACGTCTCTAATGAATGAGACTTGGACACTGAAATCATTAATATTATTTATATATATTATATTCCTCGCAAGGATATAAATGTGAAAAAATACTATGAAAGTATTGATCTTCCCATATCTAAACCTTAACTTAATTGTTACTCTATCCACAACCCCATAAGTTAACTTGTCTCTAAGAAAAACTTCTCCACCATTATATTAGTCATATTTATATAACCACTCCATTTAAAGATTCATATAAGAGGAGGATCTATAGTCAATCATCCATGTATAATTTCATGCATTTGAGATTTAGGTTGTGATATATATCTCCATATACATTATTGGATGCATTCTCACTCCAGAATTATACAACATTTGATGGTTTTCCCATTTCCACGTTTTTTCCTATCACATCCCAATTTATCACTAAGCTAATTTACCTAATTATCCATAGATTATTATAGTTGGTAAATTGATTAATTAATTTTTAACTAAGATTTAAGTCATATGATGTTATGTGATAATTGTATGTTACTTTGATTACATGATTACATTACTATGAGTTAGCTGTATTGTATATTCTTTACATTATGATCATGTTGATTCATTATCATAGTTGTTTTTCATGACATATATCATGATGTTATAGGCTAAACACCTTTTTGTCATGAGTTGGATGTAGGATATATTCATCCCTCAGAGCGTGATGGAGGGAAAGCATCATCGAATAGGATATCATAGAACCCATGCACATACCACATTAGATAGTACATATTATATGCATTGTTTGAATTGTTAGAATTAGTATATTTTTGAAGTTATCTGCATTTAAATAATCGATTATGTGTGTTAATTATGTGTAGTTCAATTTAATTCTTATGTGGAATTAATCTTGTGTGATTGAATTGTAGCTGTCATACATAGATTTAGTGTATAATGTTGATGTATGGTTATGTCATGTTATTGTATTCATGATTGTTAATGCTTAAAAACACATAAATATGTGTGAATAGTATCTGGTTATTACCATCTATAGACTAACCATAATGTTTTTATAATGTTTTAAAACATTAGTTGGTTATCATTATGATATTCAGTAAATATCATTATATGGATTAATGCCTTAATACATACATACATACATACATACATATACATATATATATATATATATATATATATATATATATATATATATATATATATATATACATATATATATATAACAAAAGACATTGGATAGTATATATAACGTAGTAATAAAAACCATTACACTGTTATAGTAATATTATTTTTCTATAATAATTATCTAATTTATCATTATAGTTAAAATAATATCATCAACCTTCTATTAATAACATTGTTATTTAAATTCATGAGGTTTATTAGCTTTTACAAGTTATTAACAAAATTGTATATTATCTTAAGACTATCCTAAGGACTAAACCTAATCATGGTTCACATGCATAGAACATGGTAATGTTTGAAGTGTTATTTATCATTTTTAATTATGTTATAAGTGGAATTTTATGAGGTGATACACAAACATGTAATATATATTGATCATGTAAGGCTTTTATAGATTAAAATAATGATTAATGAATTTGGGGAAAGATCGAGAGAAATTAAGGATTTTCATTGTTGATTCAATGGGGATTTAATTGGTATTAGTTTTAGTTTGAATGGATAATTTGGATTTTTCATAGAAAACTATGAGCTAAGAGTTAATAGTTGCATGTAAGCTCGAATTGGAAAAGAGAGTCAAAAAAATTATGATAAGAGGAAAGTGGGAGAAGAGAATGGATGAAACAAAGAAGAGAAGAGAGAAAGAAGAATGAATGCGAAGGATTTTATAGTTCATATAGTTTAAATTTGGAAGCTTTGATAAGTTTAGTAATTCTATTTAATTATTATGTGGGAAAAAATAAAATTCGAGTGTTTAAATTGTCTCTTAGTGATAACATATAAACCACTTAGGTTGAATCTTAAGCCCACTAAGTGTGGGTCCACAATAATTTTATTAATCTCAAAAAATCAAGTACATAGGGTGCCAATATGTCATTAACCATTTTTGCAAATCTAGACATAAATATATAATTTTCACCTCATATCAGTAAAACCCAACTAACTCTTATAACCAACTATTTACAAGAATGCAACCCATAAGGTAGTTTTATTTATTAACACAAATATAACACTTAATAAATCTAACTTAATTTATTTATGAGGGTGTATTTATAAAAATAATCATGCCCCATTTACATTTATTTAATTAACTAACCAAAATCCTATACTAAGTTAAGACTTTGGAACAAGTCCTAACAAACGCCCCTATGATCCAAAGTCAATTCTTTGGACACATGCCAAGCATTTTTCTAATTTTTTCAAATTTGATTCTATCAAGAGGTTTTATGAAAATGTCAGTTATCTGAGCAGTAGTTAGGAAATATATTGGATCAAGTGCTTTCTTTTCCATGAGAATTCACAGATAATGATATTTGACATCTATATGTTTTATTTTGGCATGAAATACTATATTCTTGGACATCTTGATTGCACTCTAATTATCAATGTATAACTATGTAGGAGCAATATGAGAAATCTAAATATCTTCAAGAATGCATCATAAATAAATAATTTCTCTAGAAACATCTCATGATATAATCTACTATGATTTCTATTGATGAATTTACCATTGTATCTTGCTTATTACAACACCAAGAAATGGTAACTGAACCCATATGCATAGTGTATCCTATTGTGGATACTCTGTCATCCACACATTTTCCAAAATAGGCATCACAATACCCAACAATTTTGAATTTTTTATTACAGTGGTACTCAAGGCCATATGTTTTCATTCCCTAAAGGTAATGAAGTACTCTTTTTGTTATATAATAATGAATTTATCTAGGCTCATGCATAAACCTAGATAAAATTCCAACTAAAAATGATATATCAGACCTGGTGGTCATTAAATATATCAAACCTCACACCAACTATCTATATTCAGTGGCATAAAAAAAGGTGCTACCATCATCCTTAGACAATTTCAAGTTACTTTCCATGGGAGTGAGGGTAGGTTTTCAATCACTCATGCCAAACCTATTTAATAACTCATAAATATACTTAATTTGTGGAATGAAAATACTATTCTCTTTGATGAGGTAACTAATTATTCTATTTATAGCCTCATCCATACTTATCTATATATCTTTTTCCTATATGAATCCCTTGAACTATCCATGACTTATGTAAATGAATGAATGAAAAAATGATTATATGTGTGCACTAATATATACATGTTGTGTCATGGATTAATGATATTTTTTTATTTGATTAGATCATATTTGTGTAACCTTATCTAATAAACATTTGAAGGGTAGAATAAGACTATAAGAATATTACTTGGTCACAATACTTATAGAGAAGCCTAAAATAAAAGGGGCTTCTATCCCATAGTAACTTCCAAGCTACAAGATTTGCACCTACAAGTTACCCATAGCAACTGCAGGCTTACACCTACACGAACCCATATCCACTACACAGAACAAACCATTATTGTGATAATAAGTAATTGGCTTTTAAGGACACATCTAGCTATCTTAGAAACAAAGTAAATAATTGAAAAGGATCCTCCATAACAATTTTATGGACCCCTCACATTCAAATAAACTTGGATGTGCTGCCAAAGGATGAATAATATAAGAACAAATGCAAGGAGAGAAATAAGAAAAATAACAAAGTAACATATATTGTCCTTTAACTAGTTAGGCTTAAAAAAGTAACTTTAAGTTATTAACTACCTTAAATTTAACTGGGTTAGTTGCAAAGTGTTTGTACCTTTGATAGTTTAGTGTTTTTGGTTAGAGATAATAAACTACCTTATGTATTTAATGGTAGAACCTAGATTAGATTAGGGGGGATGGAATTGTAGAAAGTAATTGTATTTTGATTTCTAGAATATTATAATCTAATGTAACAATATTTAATTAATATAGATTTGAGTAATGATTAGGTTGATTCTATAGGAATCTTTTATAAGTCTCCTGGAGAAGGATTGGAACTGAATTCTAAATGAGGAGGCCCCCCTCGAAAGGAGTTGTAGTGAAGAGCCTGACCGTCCTTAGATTAAAGTGTGTTGTGTGAGTTTATTTCATTACTAGTTTGATTATATAAAGTGTGATGCATGTGTGACTCATAAGTGTGAATAGTTTATACATTCTATTATAATATTTTCCTTGTATATCTATATGGTGAAATCAGTGTAAATTCATTGTACTACAACTAGAAATTAAGTTAGCCTATAAACCAAAAATGTATATATAGTGCTGACATTCTTGAAAAGCCTACATACCTTGGGTTGAAATTTAATGTTAAATATATTTAAGAATATGGTATTAACTAGGTAATAAGTTTGTCCAACATTTTGGCATTATTTTTAGGGAGGTTGTCAATTATAGGTTTCTAGATTAATTTTACTACTTTCATTTCCTACTTTTTAGAGTAACTTTTCTACTTTTATTAGATAAATTTACTACTTTCTAGAGTAACTTACAAACTTTCATTTCTTGCTTTTATTAGATAACTTTACTGATTTTTAGAGTAACTTTCCTACTTTCATTAGATAAATTTACTACTTTATAGAGATAAAATTTCAATACTTATTATTTTGATTTCCACATTCCTTCATTTTTTTCATTTTTTGCATTTTATTTCTACTTATTTTGAAACAACCCTTGAAACACAAAAAAAAACCCTGTACAGGAAGGGATAGGATAGCTGAAGGAGTGGTTCAACATTTATGCAAAGAGAAAGAGATTCTCGAGGGAGATTCCTACCAAAAAAGATATAAGTTACCATCAAGAAATAACTACAAATACCTGTAGTAACTAAGAATATACCATAAGCTGGAGGGCTCTTGAAGAAGGGAACACTAAAAATTGAAGGAGGAAACTTGTAGAAGAATTACTATTAGCTTTAAAAGAGGAAATAGAAGTGGAAGAAGCATTAGCTAAGTTAGTAAGAAGAAATTAAGGGGAATAAATACATGAACTAAACACTCTAAAAAATAACATCAGAACAAAATTACAAGGCTTTCTTGAACAAATTATAAAAAGGTCAAAAGAGTCTTCAGACTTTTCATCTAGTAAAAAGATTATGGATCGACAGATAAATATTAACTATCATGCTGACCAAGGGACTGATATAAAACATGAGGACATGATATTGAGTACCTTTGGTATCTATATCACAAGAAAAGACATCATGAATGGAGCACAGAATTTGTAGAAGACAATAGGGCTCTAGACATAGTTACTTTTGAATTTCTTATTCTAGATGCAATGGGTATAACACATAAAAAATATCCTACCCTCAGTATTACCCAATTTTAGAGGTACATTATTAGAATACCCAAAAACATTTTTGTTCAAATTTGATATCCTCTATAGAAGCTATGACTATAGGTAGGATGTAAAAAAATTTAAACTTTTTCCTACCACCCTCAAAGACTCAACACTTCACTGGTTCATGGGACTAGGTAGTAATTCAATCCATAATTGAGAAGACATGAAAATGAATTTTTTGGCTAAGTATCAAGAGTATGGATGAGGAAGAAATTATAGAAGAAGAGGATGAATCCTTGGAAGACTACGTTAAATGATTCATGTTCATTGTACACAAATTCAAGCAAAGTGTATTAGGAGGAGAGTCTTTAAAACTCATCTTCTTGAAAGGAGTCAAATAATATTATCTGGAAGCCTTGGACCTAATGAGTGGGGGAGATATCTCCCAAATAACATTTGTAAACATCAAAAAGCTGAGCAAAAATTATTCTAGATCTGCCATAAACAAAGTTTGAGGTAGTAAGCTTCCACTAGCAGCCACAAGTGGCCTATCAAAATTTGAAGTTAGTAACCTCTTAAAAGACATGAAATAGGATATAATTAGTCACTTAGTCACCCAAATGGATATCCTACACACAAGGAAAAATCAAGCAACCTTGGATCAATATTTGACCATCTATTATCTAGATTATAAAAAGAAGAAGATAGACGATAGGTGTCATGAGGTTCAGGCTAAATTAGATAACATCATAGCTAAAGAACAAGAAATAATAGAGCTACATATTTTAGGAGGAGATGGAGACCAATTTTTCTATGTTTTACAAAGAAATCCATGGGTTCAATGACCATCTTATCTAGGTATGAGACAAAATCCACCTTTTACAAATTCTACCTTTTTTAATTCACAATTTTCAAATACTACTCCCAATTAGACTAGTCCATGGATGAATGTCTTACCTCCTAATCACAACTAGAAGCCACCTCAGACAAGCCACCCCTCTACCTCCTATTATCCTCCATAAAATGTGTTCCCATCTTGGATACAAGCTTGGAAGCCACTCTAAGTCCCACCCCTCGCAAACTAGTGGTAGTAGTCTTGGAGACCCAATCAGCCCTAAGGAAACTATCATGGAGGATTCTTTCCATAGTAACAACAACAACCTCCTAATCTTATGCCCAATACACAAGCTATACCTAATCCTAATCAGCTCCTTTCCCAACCCATACAAAATCATGTAAATAATTTTATGTAACTAACATTCATTACTGAACCTATTTAGTACCCAACATATATGATGAACATCAATGAAGTTCACCTACATTTAGGAAGAGTTATGCCACCCCCAACCCCACCCATAATAATGGAGTCAACTCAAAAAACTCAAGAAGATCATGCTAACCCACCTTCACCACCATAAGAACTTTTTGAACTAGTAAATAAAGTTGTTGATGAAGTAACTCCACCATTTATAGAATGTCTTAGCCTTCAATGCCACATAGTTGAGATTGAATTTGACTTCATAGGGTAGCTCAAGAATCTCTATATTAAAATTCCTCTTTTTTAGGCCATGAAGGATGTGCCCATATATTCCAAAGTTGTAATAGACCTATGTATATATAAACCTATAATGAATAAGGATCCAAATATAGTGCATATGATTGGATAACTAATAGATATTATACTAGGAAAAACCCTACCAAAGAAATATTCAGATCGAGGATGCCCAATAGTAATAGTCCAGATCCATGACCAACAACTATCCAATACATTAATAGACCTGGGGGATGTAATAAATGTAATTATAATTGCAACCATGAAAATATTACAACTAAATAATAATCATCCCACATCTACAATGATGTAAATGGTTGAAAAGTCTACAGTCAAATCAAAAGGATTCATTAAAAATCTTGTCATTAATATAGATTATTGAGAGTATCCTACAAGTTTTATTATACTATAACTAAAAACTAAGTTAGCTTATGAATCAATAATGCATATATAGTGTCGACATCTTTAAAAAGCCTATGTACCTTAGATTGATAATTAATGTTAAGTAGATTTAAGAATAAGATTTCATTATGTTACAACCAAAGTATAATTTGGGTGGATACCCTCTCATCTTCGGATGACCTTGGCTTCCCATAGTAAATGCCTTCATTAGCTATAGATTCGGCAATATGTTGATATCCAATGGAAAACACACTAAAAAGTTGGTCCTCTATCCTCCATCACACCATATTTAGAACTAAAGCATACATTATGGGTCAAAGAAGATGAGGCAAACTAGCCTCCCTTGATTCATGTATTCACCATAGACCATGCATGCACCTTGGCTGATCAAGAGGAAGATACAATTATCTCAAATATTCTCTAGAATAATTACCAAACTAATTCTAAAGATCCCAACAACCTAAAATGAATAAATGCCCATTTTCTAACCTCTAAGAAGAAGATAAATCTACTATATATATACAAAAAACATTTGATTAGTTGTTGCCTCATAACTATATCCAAACTAGATCCATTAGTAATTTAAAAATGATGAAAGCACTAGCAAACAAAATTGAAAATTTTCTAGGAAATACATTGATTATTAATATCAAGTTGGATTTAAATGAAGAAAAACACCTAATCAACATGTTGCATGCAAAATAACATGATTTTACATGGGATTATGAGAATATGCAAGGAATTATCCCAAAAACATACACACATCACATCTATATAAAATAAAAGTTCTAACCAATCAGACAACCACAACATAAGATGAATCCAACCTTTAGAGAAATAGTCAAAGTGGAATTACAGAAACTCTTGACTACTATATTTATATATCTAATATCAAATAGTGAATGGGTTTCATCATTGGTAATTATACCAAATAAAAATAGAGAGGGGTGTGTTTTCATAGATTATAGGGAACTTAATACAACAACTAAAAAGGATCATTTTCTTCTACCATTCATTGATCAGGTGCTAGACACACTAGTAGGGAAAAATATTTTGCTTTTCTGAATGGATTCAGTGGTTACAACTAGATTAGAATTACTCTTGAGGATCAAGAGAATACCACCTTCATTTGTCCTTCAAGTACTTATGCTTATATTTTATTACCTTTTGGGTTATGTAATGTTATTTCAATATTCTAGAAGGTTGTCCTAAGTATCTTTTTATATATGGCCAATGAATGTGTAGAAATATAAATGGGAAACTTCATTATCTATGGAGAAACATTTGATGAGTGCCTGAATAACTTAAATAAAGTATTGCAATGTTATTAGGAGAACCATTTGTCCTTAATCCACAATAAATGCTACATGCTAATGATAGAAGACATTATCCTAGGCTACCTTATATTTGTTGAAGGAATCAATATTGACCCTACAAAAATCAACATAATAAAAAATATACTTGTACCTCAAAAATATAAGGATGTTAGGAGTTTTCTAGGACATGATGGTTACTACAAAAAATTTATCAACAATTTCAGCAAAGTAGCAACACCATTGTTTACTCTCCTGACTAAAGATGCTAAATTCATATGGACTCCTACCTGTGATGTAATCTTCAAACAATTGAAGTAATTATTGACCACCATCCTAGTTTTTCATGGTATTTATTAGAATATTCCATTCCATATTCACATAGATGCTTCATATACTACCTTGGGAGCTATGCTAGACCAAAAATAGGAAGCACTCAACAATGCCATATATTTTGTAAGAAAGAAACTATAGGTTGTATAATTAAATTACACAGTCACTAAAAAAAATTCTTGGTAGTAGTATATGCTATCAATAAGTTTCATCACTACATAATAGGGTACCAAGTCTTTTTTCATATAGATCATACAACTATTAGGTACCTTATGAATAAACCAACTATCCCAAGCAAAGTGATAAAATGGCTACTCTTATTATAAGAATTTGATCTAACTATTATAGATAAGCCTAATAAAGATATTTTCATGGTTGACTTCCTATCAAAACTAAAATCCCCTCAAGAGGATACCATAGTGGATGACTCATTTCTAGATGAACACCTATTCTCCCTCACCCTTACCACACCTTGGTATGCTGATATTGCTAACTACCTTATAATAGATTCACTTCTAAAACACTTCTTCCCTAAATAAAAAAGAGCTTTGATTCAAAAAAGTGGTAGGTATTCCTAGCTATCTAGATTTATTTTCTATACTAGGTCTGAATCCATCATTAGAAGATATCTCTAGAAGATGAAGTTTCAAACGTCCTCAAAACTTGCCATGATGAACCTTATGGAGGGCACTTTACATCCAAGTGTACATCAGTAAAAATATTGAATACAAGATATTATTGGCCCTCACTCCATAAAGATGTAATAAGGTATATAACTCATTATGATAGATGTGAATGTATGGGGAGACCCACACATTCTGATGAAATGCCTTTGTAGCCTTAATTGGTGCTTAAACCATTTGAAAAATGGGGCCTAGATTTTTTAAGACCTTTTCATTAAAAATAAAACAACAAAGAGTAAATCCTTGTATGTACTAATTATGTATCTAAATGGGTATAAGTATAGTCTCTTACACATGCTAGGGATGAAAAAGTGGCAAATTTCCTCTATGAATAAATATTCACAAGATATGGTGTGATATGAAAGATAGTCACTGATCAATGACCACAATTTATAACTAGTTTAATTATTTCCCTGGTCCAATAATATGAGATTAGGCATAATAAATCAACTCCATATCATCCACAATCGAATAGATAGGTTGAAGTCACCAATAGGAAGTTAAAAATATTTTAACCAAGACTGTTAGTATGTCCTGTAAAGATTGGGAGGCTAGACTTCTTGAAGCTATTTGAGTGTACAAAATCACATGGAAAACCACTACAAGATTCACCTCATATGAGTTGGTTAATGGGAAGAAACTTGTGTTTCCAATTGAAAATGAACACAAGACCCTACAGACAACATTAGATTTTGGGATGAATATATCTAAAGCACATAAAGTAAGGCTTATACAACTTAATGCCTTAAATGAATACAAATAGTAGGCATTATAGAACATATAACTTATATAAAAATAATATATTAGATGGCATGATAGGTATATTAAGACTATATAATTTAATGCAAGAGATTGGGATCTCCTTTTTGATTCAAAAATATAAGGATCACAAGGGTAAACTCTAAACCAGACGGCTTAGTCTATTTGAGATTGAGCATGTTCATGACAATGGAGTAGTGCAAATCTAGACCATTGATTTGGTAAGATTCTATCTACTGGTCAATGGCTATAGGCTAAAATTATACAAAAGCCACTTACTTAAGAGGAATTTACCAAATAGGTATGCAAGTAATTACAAAATATATTTAACGATGTGTTGGATCAACATGATGTCTCACCAACCATAGGGAGAACCAGCCAACAAGTAGATGAAGAAGGAGAGGAGGACATTATAACCCTCCTCTAGCATGAAGATAGATCTTTACATAGTCCTTGACCAATTAAAATCACATCTAACATGGCAAGGACCTAGAATAAACATTCTACTATAGGTAGTAGTTAGAATAAAAAATCCAATAACAAAAACCCTTTTAGGTATTATTGGTAGTTTTTGGGGAAAACTAACTTGTTATCTACCTATAACTGTAACAAAAGGCCTAAATATAAAACTAGATTACTATCTATTTAGGGGTGAAAACCAAAAATGGATAATATTGAATCATTTTGAGTAAAACTACTCATCTTCCTATAGCACATCTTTCCTTCTAGTTACTTTCAGCCTCAATATTTAGTAGTTAAAGGTTCAACTTGTAGTTACTACATGCAAAAAACAACTCTAGAAAAATGGGGCTATAGGTACCCCTAGAGATGATGAGGGCATATTCATTACTACTATAAGCACCCTCACCATCACTATAGGCACCTTTGTCAATGAAATAATTCATCCAATTGCTATGGGCTATTTTGAAGTTACTATAGGCACCTTCATCACCATTGGGTAAAATTTTGTAGTGGCTATGGGCTCAACCTATAGTTGTTGTAGGTACATTCTAACCCCCTATATACACCTCTCTAGTAGTTGTAGGTTAATTCCTCACAAACTGTGAGATATGGCTTTGGCTATTAGCTATTGATAAATTCATGGAAGACACCAGATAAGCTAGAAGAGGAGTGAAGGAAGATTAGAACAAAAAATTCAAGTATTGATAAGGAATGACCATACTTCTAAATAAAAAATTAAGTGCTAAAACAAAGATATATACTTATAATCTCTATTTAGAGTGTTACAGACTAGAATTTATGGCTATAGGGACACAAAATAACCATTCTCAACTTTTGGTCACTTCATGGAAAATAATTTCACTATGTAATAAGAGAGATATGAGATATTTTCTAGCAAATAGGTCCCAGGTTTGATAAACCATCTGATTACCAAATTAAAATTTTACTAAAAAAATATCCATCAACAAACATCATCATTCATTGGGAGTAAGATAGAAGAGAAATAAGCCATCAACAGGCTCATATAGAGGAGATCAAGAGTAGCAAATGCCATCACCCACCATCCTCCATGTTCATAAAGGATCTGACTTAGATAACAAATAAATATCTATAGCAACCACCTTGTGTAAGGATTGAAATAGTCTATCATACCACTACAAGACCACTACTCCAGTCCTTTGTAAGTCATCATGATTATATGTAGGTTGTTGAAGGCATAATTGAAGGACATGATACTATGATCACATAATTGCCCAAGCATAATAATACAACACAATCATGAATACCAAGGTGATAATTACATGAGAAAATAACAAGCTAAGCTTCTATTTTGGCAAACACTCACATGCATATTTCTTATGCCACAACCCTACAAACAAATGGTTATAAAGGTATGATGTATCTTTTAGTCATAAAAAAGAGATTTATTTTTTAATATAGCATGTATTATATTAAAAATCATATCTAATCATTAAAACATCATTCATTTAGTATTATCATGAGCAATTCCAAATCATCACTCACACCCTCATAATGAACCCATCATATCTCTTTACATCCTACACATACCATGTCACTTAGGGACAAGTGACACTTCATGTGGGGGGAAGAATTTTGTGGGAAATCAATCATAAGCACTTCAAGATATTCTATATATGTGGATTGAAATCTCATAATTATGCTATAACTACACCAATATTTGATAGGGGAAATAATCAATTTTATTATTTTCTACTTCAAGATCATAGCTCATTCAAATAAAGACCTAATCAAGACATTACTTTAACCTGCAACCAAAACTTCTATTATTTAAGAAACTTGCTTTTCTATAGGCAAAAATTTGAAGGTAAAATTGGGTTTTTTGAAGAAATATCTATTTGAAAAATTTGATAGGAAGATAAACCAGCCAAAATGGGAGGTTTAGTAGTGAGAAGGGAACCCTCAGACCATAGGTAGTTGCAAGGAGACCCATATAGCTGGTCCATATTCAATAAGGTTGGATGGGCTACCTATTTTGAGAAACTACAAAATTTTTTAGAACCTCTCACTAAATAATTTGTAAGGTCTTTTATAGGAGAATAGATGATAGTATTTGGGATCACATTTCTAGTTATAGAAGAATTGGTAAGCCAGGTTACTGGGTTGCCAAGAATAACAGAAAAATAAGAAGAGAAACCTAATGGCCAATTAGCTAGATAATAATTTCATCAAGACAATGAAAGGATAGCATTAAATAAAAGAGGTGTAGAGAGACTGAGTCTTCCCCTAGCCTAAAGAGAAGTGGCCTCGTATATCATCAAATATCTAACATGTAAGGAAGGTACTCTTTGATCTATACTCTCTAATTTAGATTTTTGAATCATTTAAGGCATGGTAGGACTATTAATATCCCAAACCACTTATGGAATATCATGAATAAAATATCTAAAGAATACCAAAGGGGGTAGAGAAATCCTTCTCATCATTGTCTGATTTAGTTGTTGGTTAAATAAGAAATAAGAAATACTAGACTTGACCTTAGTTGGGAACAATTTATAACCCTAAGGACTAGTGAGCCTCAACAATAGGAGGAAAATAATGAGGGGGAATTTCATAATGGATAGGTCTAGTAAATAAAACAAGAGGATATTATGGGCACTAATATAACTAATCAGCTTATAGCCACTAAAGTTTCATCTGTAGTTGCTATGAGCAATAGAAGATGAATAAAATTAGTGTTACCTCCTAAGGACATGGAGGAAGAAAGTCCACCAAAAAAAACCAGACAAAATATTCCTTCTCTTGTTGTTTTAACTATTTCATCATAAAAATTAGATTCTTCCACCATGGCTCCTTAAAAAGGAGAAGAAGTTATTCCATCACCAGTTGCATAGGAATAATAGTTTTCAATGGCTCCCCCTCCTAAAAAGAAAAAGAAGATTGAAAGGAAGAATCCCTCTACATCAAAGATAAAGAGACCTCCTCCTAGGAGGTATCATAGAATTAAAATATAAAATACAACCCTAGCATCCTCACCTATAAACATTAGTGAGAATGAAGGGAAGAAGAAGGAGCCTATAATTTTTTAGACCTCTGATGGGTTTGAGATAGCAGAGTGGTCTACTAAAGAAGAATCTGTAAAGAAAGAGGAAATGCAATCACTTGAGTAACCCAAATTTATATAGGAAGACATGGATCTACTAAAACAAATATGGTATATAGAAGAACTAAGAATGTCAGATCATCCTATAAAATAAAAAGAATTGCTTAAAGAAAGGACCATGGAAGTAGTAGAGTAAGACATAATTTTTCATGACTAGGATTTCCAAACTTTGTAATAAGCCATGGAAGAGATATATAGGTTGAAGAAAAAAATAGCAAATTTAAAAGGCAAAAGAGGCCTAGAAACATTTCTATGGGTTGAAAAATTTATAGAGCCATCTATGGAAGAAGAATCAAGCAAGGAAAGGACATTAGAGGACCCTGCAATAATTCCCTTAGAAGTACCTACAATATCTTCATCCACCTTACCTATAGATGGCATTAGTATACCCCAAAAATAACTTATAATGGATAATTCTCTATATTTTGAACCATTCCACAATAGTTTTTATCTTGTAGATACCATTGCAAAAGTACCTATAGTAGAAGTGATTGATGTAGACCTCTTAGCTACTAGGCTAGCAGGTAAAACTGATGACCTTTTGAGTTTTTTTGAGGAAAAGTTTAGTGATGATGAAACTTATCATAATTAGTTGATACAAAGGTTTAAAGTATATGGTGAAGCAAGGAAGAAACAATAAGATTTAAAGGAAAACCTAGAAAAGGCTAAAACTAAGATCACTTATTTGAAAGAGAAGATCACTAACATGCATGAGACCACTAAGATGTTAAAGGAATGAAAATCATCCTCTAGGGTATATGATATATACTTATAGGAAAGGTGGCTTGAATTCAAATATAAAAATATATACAGTGATCGATCCTACATGGTATGTGATCCTAAGTCTTTCTTTGAGGCCTATAGGCATGCTGACCCTAATTTTTAGGCACAATTGAGTGAGTTTTGCATGCATCACTATGTTGTTACACATGACATAGATTGGAATCCCAATATATATCTAGGGGATTTCCAATTTAATGCCTTTACCTCATATATCCTCAATGAAACAAAAAGAAAAAATAGGTTGAGGACTATCAAGATAAAGAAAAAGAGGCTACCCTAATGATTAGGGGTAAATTTGTTTATTCAAAAGCTATAATAAATGAATGGATTGCTTTTATGAATATAGACACTCCATAAGCATGGGTAATAAATAAATAAGTATAGGTTTATAACTACTACTTGAACCTCATGGAGGGAGATGGAAAATAAGTTTTTTTTACCTGTTTTCATAGATGGGTAGATCTTTCAGATGCCTTAAAAATAAAAGAGCCTTATTCCCCTTAGAACCTTAAAGAGGCATTACATAGAGTATATATGTACATTGAACTTGTTAAGAAAAATTGGATAAGCTAGTTGAGGTTGATGTTTCATCCACTCATGTTTTGGTTCCCAATTCCTAATTGCGAGGGGAATGTGTTAGTTTATAGAGAAGTAGAAAAGAAAAGGTGGAAAAGCATAGATGATGTTAAAGGATTTTATACCTTTAACAAGATGGGCTGTATTGAGCCCTTAGATTTTAGGAAATACTATGGACTCAAAATTTAGAGAATGCTTGCTTGAAGACAAGTAAGAGGTTAAGTAGGGGGTGTGATGAGGTCACTAATTGTTCTATTTATAGCCTCATCCATACCCAGTTGTATATATTTTTCTTATATGAATTCTTAGAACTATCCATGACTTATGTAAATGAATGAATGATTATATGTGTGAATTAATATATACATATTGTGTTATGGATTAATGGTGCTTTTTATTTGATTAAATCATACTTGTGTAACCATATTTAAAAGACATTTGAAAGGTAGAATAAGACTACATGAATCTTACTTGGTCACAACACTTATAGATAAGCCCAAAAAACAAGGGGCTTCTATCCTGTAAAAACTACCAAGCTATAGGATTTCTACCTACAGGTTTCCCATAGCAACTACACGCTTACACCTATAGGAGCTTGCAACCACTACATAGTGATAATAAGTAATTGGATTTTAAGAACACATCTAACTATGTTAGAAACAAAGTAAATGATTGAAGAGGATCCTCCATAACAATTATACAGAACCCTCACATGAAAAAAAAATGGATGTGATACCAAAGGATGAATAAGACAAGGATAAAGGAAAGAAGATACAAAAGCAAAACAACAAAGAAACATATATTGTGCTTTACCCAGTCAAGCCTAAAAAAAAGTAACTTTAAGTTACTAACCACCTAAAGGTTGACTGGGTTAGTTGCAAAGTATTTGTACCTTTCTTAGTTTAGTATTTTTGGTTGAAGCTAATAAACTACCTTATATATTTAATGGTATAACCTAGATTAGATCAGGGGGGATGGAATTATAGAATGTAATTGAATTCTAATTTCTATAATATTGTAATCTACTGTAGCAATCTTTAATTATTATAGATCTAAGTAATGAATAGTTTAATTCTATAAGAATATTTTTTAAGTATCTCAGAGAAGGATTGGAACTCAGTTCTAAATGAGGAGGACCCCCTTGGAAGGAGTTATAGTGAATATCTTGACCCTTCTTAGATTAAAGTGTGATGTGTGAGTTGATTTCATTACTAGTTTGATTATATAAAGTGTGATGCATGTGTGACTCATAAGTGTGAAGAATTTTTGCATTCTATTATAATAATTTCCTTTTATATTTATATGGTGAAATTAGTATAATTCCATTATACTACAACCAAAAATTAAGATAGCCTATGAATCAATAATGCATATATAGTGCCGACATCCTTGAAAAGCCTATGTACCTTGGGTTGACAATTAATGTTAAGCAGATTTAAGAATATGGTATTGACTAGGTTATAAGTCTATCCAATTTTTTTTTTGAGTTACTTATATGCCTAGATAATAATGAATAAGTCTAAGATCTATCATCTCAAACCCATATTTTAATTCTTTCTTCACAAACTTATTATGGTTTTCATCATTGCTTGTGATAAACAAGTCATCGACATAGAGAATAAGAATCACTAATTTCTTACCCAACACTCAAAAATAGAGATTATCATCAGATTCACTATGTTTAAATCTAATTGTCTTCAAGTATGAATCCATTTTATCATACCAAGCCTTGGGTGCCTGTTTGAGCCCATATAAAGCTTTGATCAATTTTCACACTTTGTGCTTTACACCCACTTTCTTAAAACCTTGGGGTTGTTTCATATATACTTCTTCCTATAATTTACCATAAAAAAAACACTTTTAACATCTATTTGATGTAATCTACAACCATTTTGTGCTACTAAGGCAAGGATCATATAAAGAGTGTGTCATTTGGTAGTTGGTGCAAACATTTCCTCATAGTCAATACCCTCTTATTATGCATAACCTTTCACAAGTCTTGCTTTATGTTTATCAATGGATCCATATGATTTACACTTAGTATTATAAACCCATTTGCATCTTATGGGTTGAAGCTATGGAGGAGGATCAACCAAAATCCAAGTATTATTATTAAGTATTGCATCATATTCACTTTGCATTGCTTATTGCCAAACATGTTCAGTAGAAGCCTCCTCAAAAGTAGATGGCTCAGTGGAAGAAGTAGTAATAACCATTGCATATTTCACCTATTTATGAGAACTCTTAGGACCTATTAAACTAACTTCATCTATTTTCAAGTCAAAAAAAGTACTTTGAGCCCATTTTGGATACTTATTCAAATCATTCAGATCAAGAACACCAAGATTCTCATCATGTGCACCATTAAAAGGAAGACTTAGAGAATTTTAAACATTTTCTAAGTCATCAACTTGTGAAATAGTATACGAAGGAGAGGAAATATAAGGGATATTAGTCTCATACCACAACCTATGAGAATTGGCCTTATTATTCAATCCCTTGTCATATTTTTCAATCTTCCTCTCTAACCTATCAAATTGAGAATCAATATCTACAATGTTCATATTATCAAATTCATCAAATACCACATCCCTAATCACTATGAATTTTGCTGTATCTTATGCAAGAAAATGATATAGAAAAATTGCATTTTTGACTTCATGGTTCCAAATTAGCTCTATGTTTAGTGGGAACTAAAGCAAAATAAATGCATATAAAAAATTTCAAGTGTTTAACTTTTGGTTTAAACCCATACCAATCCTCATGTGGAGTTTATCCCAATAATGCAACTATAGGGGACTGATTTCTCAAATACACTAAAACAATAATGGATTTGGCCCAAAACTTATCATTGAGTTATTTATAGTGCAACATAGCTCATGTTGTGCCCTCTAAAATCCTATTTATTCATTTAGATACTCCATTCTACTATGGAGTGTAAGCATTATTATATTGTCGATGAATGCCATATTCTTGACAATAATCCAAAAACTCATTTGAAGTATACTCACCACCATTGTTTGAACAAAGAGTGGCCAAGTGTGAACCTATTTCTTTTTCAACTAAGTGTAACCAATCAATAAACTTAGTGAAAACTTTTGATTTATTTTTCATAAAAAACACCCAATTCATCTTAGAAAAATCATTAATAAACAACACAAAATACCCACACCCTCTAATGGATGACTTATTCATGTCACATAAATCACTATGAACTAACTGCAAACATATGGTAGCTCTCCATATATAATTCTTAGAAACAATTTCTTGATTTTGTTTGCCCAAAACACATGATTCACAAAGAATACTATCTTTTCAAAAAGTGGGCAACCCACTCACCATACCATATCTCTGAAATTCCACTAAAGAGTGAGCATTAAAATGTCCATAGTGGAGATGCCACAACCATTGCATAGACATAGTGCCTATACCTATATAAATAACTACCAAAAGTTCCACAATGGGAGGAAGCACTTTACAATACAATCTAACTAAATTTCTAACCTTATATCATGTATACATGGTTTTATATCCATCCTTAATTAAATTAATATAAATGAGACCATTTTCAAGCACAATTTGATAACCTTTCTTTCGAATAGTTACCAAGGAAAGAAGATGTTTTTTTAATATGGGAACATACCAAACATTCTCCAAGTATTTGATTGATCCATTAGGAAGGAGAATCCAAATTGACCCAAGACCTTGTGGAGTATGCATAGACTTATTTGTCAAGGATACTAGAGAGAGAGAAGCTTCATTGAAAGTCTAAAAGAAGTTTCACCAAAATTTCATGTTTTTATTTTCTTCTGTATCTAAAAACCATACATCTATGAGCTCATATCTAATATCATATTCCATATAAGCAATGTTCCCTAAAGCAGTCAATGCATATTCATGAGTAACATTGCTAGACTCATCATAATCATGGTCATCATATTAAGCTGAGTTAGAATTAGTCACTTTTTATGGCCTTTGAATTTTTTCAAAAGGAATCCTACACTGAGAGGAAATGTGACCAAATTTTCCACATCTATGGCATTGAATGTCTGATCTACCTCGAATTCTACCTATATAAGAGTTGTGACTGTGTCCTCTAACAATCATCTCATTTGAATGAGAATGGTCAGATTTTTGATTTTAATAACCTCTAACTTAGTTTTGAAATATTCTTCCTCTATAACCTCAACCCCCTCTATAATTGTTCTCTCTATTGTTTTGTTGACTAGAAGAAGATGAACTAGGCTTAGACTCAAAAACTTGGGATTCCTTAGTTTTCTTGTATTTTTTAGGTAGAAAGAGGTAATTTTGAATAAGAAAATTAGTCAATTTATCAAAAGTGATGCTTATGATCTTGTCTTATATATGCAACATTTATACAAAGTTCTTATAAGATACAGGTAGTCCTTTCAATGTAGCAATAACTATGAGATCATCATCTAGTTTTCCAAACCCAGCCTTAGTGTAATCATTAGAAATATTCTTCAACTTAGACATGTATTCTCCCATATCCCCATCTTCTTCTAATGATGAAGTAAAAAAATTCATGTGGATGTCTATCTTCTTATGCTTAGGTTTCTTATCATACAAATCAGATGAGGTTTTCCATGCAGTGTAACTATGAGGAGAGTTTTCACCATATATGTAAGTATCCCAAGTACAACAACACTTGATTAAAGCTAAGGACTTAGAATCACATAGATTAAAAACATCAAGTTTGGCTTGTTCTATAGGCAATGTAGGATTTTCATTCTTTACAATATGCCATATCTCATTAAAAATTAATTAAGCTTCCATCAAACATTTCCAATCAGAATAATTAGAAATCATTAATTTATCACCATCTGAAATCAAATTCTAAATATTTTGCATCTTTATTGAAAGCAAGTGTGACAAATAAAAGTAAGTGTGACACAATGAAAAATAAGTGTGACAAATGAAAGAAATAACACAATCATTGAAAGTACTTTGCATAAGATAATGCTTCTATGGGTTTTTTCACTTAACTTCCACGTAGAGAAAAAAAAAGAGATTTTTGATGGGTTTTTCACTTAACCTCACCAAAAAATCAAATTTTTACACCCTTATTTCATAAAAAATACACCCTTATTTCACCAAAATACAACCTTATTTCACCAAAAACAAAAGAAACAAACTTCTATTGCATTTTTTTGACTAGTATTCATGCTTTTACAATCATGTATGCTTTTTAAAACTTGTAAAGCATACAATTTTTAAAAAAAAAAAAGAATATTCCCTTTAAAAATCATATACCATTTAGAAAAATAATTCTTCCAAAAAAGAGATTGGAACCCTTGACCTCCTTATTTCAAATCTTTCCACAAAATTAGCCCTTCCAAGTACTCTAAGAGCATCTACAAGTCATAAAGATATAAATTTATAATAAACCTAATTTTTTGCTTTATTTGAATAAAAAAATTACTTGGGTGTGGAAAATTAGATTTATCCATGAAGATTTCCAAGTAAAAACCAAACGCTTTGATTTTATTATATGGGACCCACTTAAATCCTATATTTTTGAAAATCTATACTAAAAACTTTACAAAAATGAAATATTTTATTTTACAAAGACTTCCAACACTTTTCTTAGACTTTCAACGCCATGGCTGCTTTGCAAGAAATTAGAAATTGATCTTTCACTGCTTTAGGCCGTAAAAATCATACCTAGCCATACAACTTCAATTTTTCCTCTGTTTGAGATTGACAAGAAAGAATTTGATGAAGTAAATTTGGTTTTGGATGATATGGGGTGCTGAGGAGGCTGTACAAGTGCATATATGGACCGTATAACTCAAAAAATCATCTTGGTTAACATCTCAAATACATTTTTAATTCTAGATTTGATATTTTAACAAGTTAAACACATCAAAAATTGACTAGATGGATTTTATAAAAAAAACATTCCATACGGTATGATCATAGAAGTTTCTAGAATTGAAAAAAGTATATAAATGGTTGTTTGGGCAAGAAAAAGGGTTTGCAAATCTCATTTCATGAAACTACAACTTGAAAATTATTCCATACTATTGAAAAATGAAGGATCTAATTTTTAAAATATGAAAGAAGAGATTTTTAGGCACATGGATGTACAACATAGGCTTACCACATAGATTTACTCATAATCTAATGTAAAATATTTAAAAAATTAAATATTTTAATAAACTTTAAAAATATTAACCTTAGATCAAAGTTACTAAGGCATACCTTATACCACATTAATTTTTCCAAATTTAAATTCATGTGAGGCTTCTTTATTTCCATGTGAATAAATCTTTTCACCTTTGCTTTCACCCAAATTCACTATGCTCTTGATAAGCATGCTCTAATACCACTTATAGCATATAAACCACTTAGGTTAAATTTTGTGCCCACTAAGTGTAGGTCCACAAGTATTTTATTAATCTCAAAAAATCAAGTACATATAAAGGGTGCCAATATTTCTTTAACCCTTTTTACAAAGCAAGACATAAATATATAGTTTTTACCTCATACTGGTAAAAACCAACTAACTCCTACAACCAACTATTTATGGGAATGTAACTCGTAAGGTAGTTTTATTTATTAACACAAATATAACTATAACTTAATAAATATAATTTATTTATGGGGGTTTATTTATAAAAATAAGCATGCCCTATTTACATTTATTTAATTAACTTAACAAAATCCTCAACTAAGTTAAGACTTTAAAATAAGTCTAACACTTAGGGTTTTTGAAATTTATCTGCATTTTAAGATTGATATAGGTTTATCCTATGGATGGCTTAGCCATCCACATAATTAAACCTCTATTCCCTAAATCCTTATGAAAAGGTAAGTAAATTCTATTTGTATATCTAATAAGGTTTAATGGAATTATTGTTGAAATGTCAAATGCCCTAGCTTATGAAATTTAGAACTTGGGTAGATGGTTTGATATATACAAAGACTAAGTTTTGTTATATAAACCTATTATATATATAATACATAGGTCTTGTGTATATTTTGATAAAAGTGATGTCTGAGTTGAATTGATGTTTGAGTGGATTTACAAAGAAATTTTGAGTACTATTAGTTATGAAGTCAACTAGGGTTAGCATATATATATGATGATTATGTGTTTTTATCATTTAAAATAGTAAAACTATATATGTATGAACTGAGGTTATTTGTTATTCAAATTAGTGAAAATATATGGAATGTGTATTCTTATCATTTGAAATAGTGAATATATATATATATGGATTGTGTAATTCTTATCATTCAAAATAATAAATATATATGGACTATGTGTATTTGTAAATCAAAACCCATGAGTGTATATATTAATGAACTAAGGTCAATTATCTTCAAAACTGGGAACATATACACACATACACATACACTGTGTACTTTTATTTTACAAACTATGATAATATATATGTATGAATAGATTATGTATTTATTACATAAAATAGTGAGGATATATGAATTATGTGTTTATTTGACATTCAAATAGTGAGGATATATAAATTATGTGTATATTCATCTTTCAAAACTGTGAACATATGTATGAGGGTTGTATACATATATAATTTCTAATGTGAAAGGTAACTTTGTATATATTAATTGTGCTTGGTTGAAATAAAATATATGGAACTATATTTAAATGGAAATAGAGATTGGATATGTTCTATATCGACTCTATATTCTTAGTAAAGAATTTTGTGCTATAATAAGTAACTAATATAAGTTATTTAGATAATTAATATCATATACATTTAATGACTAATAGTGTTGAATTAGGAAATAGAATAACAAGATTTTCACATACATATTTATATAGGGCATATGGCTTGTATACCATTTATGTGAAAAGATATTAGGTACAAGTTCTATATGGAAACTAGTAGCATATCTATATGCATAAAAGTTTTTAATATGTTTAGAAATCAATAGGGTCAAACTTAAATTGACACTCATGTTAATATATTGTACTAAGCATAGGAGGTTTAAATGTTTTATATACTGTGTAAGGGTTGTGTATTATATAATTCAAATGAATATTATATAGGATGTTGGCTTGATTTTACAAATATTGATTTCTATTTCATGATTAGTTAAAAAGGTTTGTTTGAAACACATGAATTTCTATAAAAAATAGAAGTTAATGTTAGTGTGATAGAACAATATTTATGTATTAGAACATATAAATTATGTGGTACATATTATGCAAGGTGCATAAATATATGAGATATATCTATATGAAAACTTAGGTACTCATATACATATATAGATTATATTTACACATTTAAATGCATGCACATAATTATAGTTTATTGACTATTAAATTAAGTCACAAAATATTGAGGGATAAGACACTATAATTATATGCATACAACCTCCTAAAATTATAATAGGTTACATAAATGAAATATTATGTTTTTGTTTATGAGTTATTTTATCTTTGAAATAATTATGATTGGTTTTTTATAATTGAGTAATATGTACATAAAAAAATATCAATCTATGATATTATTGTTTATCTTAGAATGTATTACATTTATATTTAATTAAATAAAGTAGAAACTTGCAGTCTAAATATATACTATACTCAGTTGATATAAACTATACTTTTTATGTTTATTATTTATATGATAAATAATATAGTTGAGATTCATTACATATGTTTTATAGACTAAATATATGTAGCATTGATTATTCATGTATATAACATGTTTTTATACCTACTAGTAGGAAGTAATCTATTTAAATCTATTGGTTATATATAATATTTATCACATATCATGTTGTTGGTACTAAATAAGTAGTGAGATGGACTTCACTAGCTTACTTAGCATCACCAATGTTAGATGAAGGTAATTTGATCAAGTGGTGTGTATGAATTTGACTGATCTCAAAGATCAATAACTAATTAAAAACTTTGGCCAAATCAATTTTTAGTTAAACAATGTTATTTCATATGTATGATTTACATGTTTATGCAATATCATGTTAGAATGTATTTTATTTATGGTACACATCTTATATTAAAAATCTTACAGCACACGAGTAATAGCTTGTCTCTCTAGATTCCTGTACCATCACTATCTATCCATCCATAGAGGGAGGGTCATTCCCTGATTGGGTGATTGTGTGGGGGATCAATGGTTCATGGTTGGTGTGGAAAAGTGCTCGAATGATGATTTCTATCCCCAAAACAATACTTATTTAGAGACTATACTTGAGATTATCAGACATATTCGAGTTCATGAAACTCATGCTCCATGGAGCCTTGTATCTTATACGAGGATCACTAATTATATTCTTTTGGTGTAATCTAATAAAAGAATACATGGAATATAATTTAAAAAATATATATTATGTTGTTTTATTAAATCCTAGTGTGGATTTTACATTGTGGTATCAAAGGTGTGGCTCAAACTCTAAGACTTAATGAGTCTGCTATCTTTTTGTATCCTTCTATTAACATAAAGGAAAATGGTGCAAGCTAGAGAATATGTAGAGGTTCCTTAGAATTTCAATGATAATAACCCTCTATTTGATCCTAACCATTTTTCCATTGATCAAGTAACAAAGTTGGATCAAATTCTTGTAGTCATGAATAAAACTAGGGATTGAATTATAGGCCTAGAATAGGAAATTCATAGACATGAGGAAGACCATTAGGATATTCATAAATAATATCTTGCTAAGAAAGAAATCCCTCAAGAGAAAAGACATGAGGAAGTATATTAGGACATGAGAGCATGTGTAGCTATAGAATTGGCTAAGGATTTAAAAAAAATTAAATCTACCTAAGTTTGTTGGAACCATTATGGGAGATGAAGTTAAAGTATGGCTGACTAATATGTATAAGTATTTTGACATTCAAAACTACTCCAAGGTCACCAAATTAGTTTGGGGAGATTATCAATTGGTTGGAGAAGTAGCTACATGGTGGGTTAATAAGAAGTTAGAAATGAATCTTAACTAGACCACCATCACATGGGAGGAATTTGTGACACTATTCAGATCATGGTGGATTCCACAGTTATACTTTGACCTAATGCTTATAGATTTTTAGAATATAAATCAAAGAGACATATTGGTGAATGAGTACAAGGAATAGTTCACCAATCTTCTAAAACATGTACCTTAGTATTAGGTAGATGAGAGGTTTAGGATCAAGAAGTTCATCGTGGGATTAAACCCCCAGATTGGTAGAGAGCTAGATGTTCATAGGCAATCTACCATGGATAAATAATTTGAGAAGGCAATTAAATAGTAAAAAAATTTAAAATCTCTTTCTTAGATCAGAGATAAGTTTAAGAATTTTTTTGGAAGTTCTAAGAAAATTTTCATAAAGAAGAACTAGAAGTAGAGGAGTGGGGACTCTAAGGGTTAGTTTAAGAGTTAGAATAATAAATTTAGTAGTAGTTTAGGTAAAATGAAACTAGGTAATGGTTTTAAAGGCAATTTCAAGGGAAACAAATAATGTGATAGGAAAGGACCATGTAGAGGTTACTTCATTTATGGAGGTGACCATTTTGCATGTGAGTGTGCCCAAGATAAATCAAGGAATAAGGGTTCTACTCCTTAACAAGGAATGTTTCAACAATGTATTCATGTAGTAGGTGATAATCATTAAATTTAATTATAAGATTCACCCATATAACTATTAGGTACTTTGTTTTAACATATAGTTTTCATTTTGATAGATACAGGGGCCACATAATGTTTTATAACTCTTAAAATTCTAAATAAGTTATCTAGAAAAGTTGGAGAAATGGAAGATGCATGGTTGATATAATATGGGAATGATTTAAAATTCAAATTTGACAAGTGTTTAGTTGAAGCAAAGATTAGGTTTCCCGAATTCAAAATAGTAATGCAACACCACTAGGGTCATATGATGTGATCTTAGGGGTCAATTGGCTTGTGAAGCATAAGTATAAGGTTGACTAATATCTAAATAAGGTTGAGTGTCTAGATTATTTTGGAAATTAGACATAAATTTAAGAAGAGAAAAGGGAGTGAAGGCTTAGGCAAATTTATGTAATGTAACTCAGGAAGGCTCAAGAAAAAGGATGCCAAGCATTTATCACCAAGATAAATGACATTAAAGAATCTTAGGAACCATCTATTGAAGATTACCCTTTCCTTAGGAATTTTAATGATGTGTTACCAAAGGAATTTCTAGGATTGCCTCCCAAACAAGAGTTTGATTTCTCAATTGATATCATACCAAGATTGAAACCTCAGTCTTAGGTGCTGTATAAAATGACAACCATAAAATTAGTTGAATTAAAGGCTCAAATCTAGGGGTTGATTAGACCAAGTACGTCACCATGGGGTACACCAATTGTAATAATTAATAATAATGATGGCACTCTTTGACTATGCATTGATTATAAAATATTGAATAAAGTGACTATCAAAAGTAGATATTTGGTACCTTAAATAGAAGATATTTTTGATCAAATATGAGGATAAACGGTATTTTATAAGATTGATCATAGATCATGATATCATAAATTAAGGATAAAATATGAGAATATTCCAAAAATGACATTTATAACTTGATATAAGCACTACAAGTATATAGTGTTACCATTTGGGTTGACAAATGCTCGTACACCATTTATGAATCTCATGAATAGTGTGTTCAAATATTATCTAGATCATTTTTTTTTGGTATTTTTATATGACATTATTATATATTTTAAGGATGAATAGATCATATTCAACATCTATAACTAGTTTTATAACATTTTTAGAAGCATACATTGTATGAAAAGTTATCCAAGTGTGCATTTTCTAAAAGAAAATGCAATATCTAGGACATATTATCTCTATAAATGGCATTTTAATAGATCCAATAAATATAAAAGCCATTATGGAGTGGTCATCACCAAATAATGTCCATGAGGTAAGGATTTCCATGGGATTAGTAGGATATTATAGGAAATTTGTTCTAAGTTTTTCTAACATATCTAATTTGATTCCTTCTCTACAACATAAGAATCAAAGTTTTATCTGGTGAAATAAGTGTGAAGTAGATTTTTAGGAATTGAAAAGAATGCTTATTTCATCACTAGTGCTAAGAGTTTCTGATCCCAATGGTTTATTTTTAGTGATAAAAGATGCATCAAGGGATGTTTTAGGAGGAGTCCTTATACAAGATGGTGCAATGGTAGCCTATGAATCATGGAAGATAAAACTTTATGAGGTGAAATATACCCCTCATGACATATAACTTGCATCAATTATGCATGATTTGTAAGTTTGGAGGCATTATTTTTTGGGAAAACTATTTGAGCTCAAGATTGATAACATGGGACTCAAGTACATCTTCACCCAACCAAATCTGAATGATCAGTAGAGATGTTGGTTAGAGTTTTTATCTAACCATGATTTTGATTAAATTATAGCAAAGGTAAGGAAAACATAATAGATAATGCCTTAAGTTGTAGGAGGTACATAACAACCATGGCTACTATCAAGAGTACTTACAGAGATCGAGTGATCAAATTCTTGCTAGGAGATGAATTCTATGATCAAGTCAAGAAAGCATTGTCTAAGAATGCTTAGAGTCCTAGATATAAAGGATAAAAAATAGATAATGATGGTATTTTGTGATATAACATAAGGATGTATATGCCAAATCAAGAGAATTTGAGGAGCATAGTGCTAAAGGAACTACAAAATACCCCATATTCAGGACATCTAAGAGTAACTAAACTTATGATGGAGCTTAGACCACTATATTTATAGAAAGGAATAATGAAATATGCAATAGAATTTCTATCATGTTGTCTAAAATGTCAGCATGTAAAAGTTGAACATGTACATTCAGCTAGATTATTGTATCCACATAACATACTAGAATGGAAGTGGCAGGTGATTAGTATGGACTTTGTCCAAGGTTTACCATTATCATGGAATAGTCATGACATGATCTTGGTTTTAGTTGATAAACTAACCAAATTAGCTCATTTTATACCAAAAAAATTGACAGATGATCCACTTACTCTTATGAATTGATTCATAAAGGAAGTGTAATAGTTGCAAGTATTTATAGAGAAGATGATTTTGGATTGTGATCTGAGGATGACTTCTAGGTTTTGGTTAACTTTGATTTCAACTTTGGGTACGTAATTAAACTTTAATAATGCATATCACCCATAGAATGATGGTAAAATAGAGCAAGTTAATCAAGTGTTAGATGATATCCTTTGTGTGTATTTCATGGATCAATAATATAATTGGGAGGAATACCTTTCATTGGTTGAGTTTGCTTACAATAATTCATACCAATCTAATTTGAAGATGGGACTATTTAAAGCATTATATGGAAGAAGGTTTAGGACACCAATAATTTGGGATAGGTTGGAAGATAGGGTAGTCTTTATACCTGAGATGCTTTCAAGAATGGAAGATCAAGTCAGATCAATTAGGTAGAGATTGATTGAGGTTAATGATAGGTAGAAGAGTTATGTTGATTTGAAGAGAATAAATAGGTAATTTTTAGTAGGTGATAAAGTGTTCTTATGGGTTAAGCCATAGAAGAGGTTGATTAAATTCAATACGTCAATGAAACTTTCACCTAGATATGTGGGACCCTTTGAGGTTTTATAAGTGGTCAATATTTTAGCATATAGGCTTTCATTACCACTAGATCTAAATCTATTTCATAATGTCTTCCATGTATATTATCTTAAAAAGTATATAATTGATCCTTTACACATGTTAGATTGGAATGCATTGTAGGTTATGGATCCCTGGGTGGTCATGCTAAAACCAATCAAAGTAATTGATAATCACAAACTTTGTTTGTATAATAGATAAGTGTCATAGTGAAAGGTATTATGGAAACAATACTTTGAGGATAATACTACTTATGAGGACTATAATAAGTTCTACAAGATATTTCCATATTTGTTTGCTTGATTTGATACTTCATACTATGTTATTTTTATGTTAAATAATGTTTATATTAAAAACTAGAGTTTGAATAAGTGTCATCAAGATAATGACCAGCTTTAGGGGGAATGATGTCATATCTCAATTTCTCACTATGATGATTCACCTGATTATCTATGGATTATTATAGTTGGTAAATTGATTAATTACTTTTTAACTAAGATGTAAGTCATATGCTATTATGGGACAATTGTATGTTGCTTTGATTACATGATTATATTACTATGAGTTAACTATATTGTATATTCTTTACATTATGATCATGTTGATTCATTGTTACAATAATGTTTTATGATATATAGCATGATGTTATGGGCCAACTACCTTCTTTTCATTAGTTGTATGCAGGAGAGATTCATCACTCAGAGCATGATGGAGGGAGAGCATC